>JAWWES010000168.1:1340615-1352020 GCA_035583135.1 Lophotriccus pileatus
TGTAACTACCCACATGAAGTGTACACTTAAAGTAATATATTAAAATCATTAATATCCTAAAAAATAAGCACTATTTAATTGGTCCTAAGGTTAAAAGTCAAGGCACTTAACTGACAGAAGTCCCCAGATAAGATCTTAGAATCATGATTTGCTGGAAAAAAAGATTTTTACAGGATTCATTTCTGCTTTTCTAGAAGATACTGTATTTTTTATTTCAGTCCATACAAGCAGTTCATATTAATGTTTGATTAGACTGAAAAAGAAAAATCACCAAAGAACTGGGAATCAGAAAACCAGAAGTACCATCTGCAATTTATGAATAAAAATTAAATATAAAAACACTATGTCCATTATCTCTGCAATCTTGAAAGACTGGCTTGACCAGGAACAATAGATCAGTTTAAAAACTGAGATAAAGGCAATACTTTGTCTTATAAGATAAAATTTGCTGTAATGAACTTTTTCTTTATGCATTTAGAAGTTCTAAGGTAGTTTTATTCTGCTAACGGAATGTATTTTAAACCATTCTCTGTGTTCATTTATAAATTAATTCTAATAATTTGCATCAAAAGGCAGCTTGAATTCATGAAAAAAGAAGAGATTAAAAAGCATAATTCATCACTTTATAATCAGAAAATTTTTAAGTGTATATATGAAAAACATGAAGTGTAAAAATGTTAATGCATAATAAGCTTCACTGTTATTTAAATAAGAGCCAGCAGCATATCATCCCAAGTTTAAAAAAAATGAAATGCTGCCAATTAGTGACAATCACCTTTCTTCAGGTAAATAATTGCTTGTAGATTTTAACGAAGCAAAATAGCAAAAGCAAGAGTAAAAGTTAATTACAAAAATCACTTAGACTTAAATCAGCCCACCCTGTGAAAAAATAAACTCTTTTACAAACGGGCAACTTGGCAAACGGTAACATTTATTTTTTCATCTGCTCCTGAGGTTTTCTATAAGTAACACTGTCTAACTAATCTTTCTGCAGCTCTTTTCCCGTGCCATCCAATGCTGCACTTCCCACAGGGTGCCCTGGCTCTGCACCTCAGCCCTGTTTATCCACCTTATCAGCTCAGGAAGAAATTTCGGCAAAACTCTTCCTCTGGTCACCGATATCTCTGGGAACCGAACCCATTAAGATATTTGTGACCCCTACTCATGCTATTTTAACTGTCTGTTGTACAGGAAGGAACTGATAAAAATAGGATTACAATGCCCTTACAGATGAACTAGCAGGAGGCTTGATTGTGATTGATGCCTGAATAAATATACAATAACAGGCCCTACATTTCAACACTGCTTTTGATAAAAGGTAAAAGCGGTGTCGGTTTTCACTGCCTGGACTGCAGGACTCTTTTCTCAAATACCTGGGAAGTGCCTTTCCTTGAAGATTGAATCTTCTATTCTTAGTCTGATTTTAAATAGAGAGCAGGAGGTGCATTATTAGTAAGTAGGAATGAATATTACTATTTATTTTGTGAAGTACAAAGATGCATTTCTTCCCACAGGTGCTTATGTGGGGCCCACCCCCAAGTTCAAATGAAGGTCTGAATTCCTTTGAAGTCTCCATAACTTCCCACTGATAATCAGTGCCAAGGTGAGCATATTGAAAAAATAAGGCAGCATCATAACAGCTCTGAGAAAAACAAATGGGCTGGACTTGGAGTTTGGGGTGGGGGGAGGAAGGCTGGGACTGTCCAGGTCTTTGTCAATCCATGTCTGCCTTGGGAGAAAAAGCTTTCAACAGTCATTCAGGCACAGGCTTAGTCTGGGGGGCAGTTTCTCTAGGAAAGGCACGTAAGCCCACCCGTTGCTGGGGTTGGATAGCAACAGCAGAGCACAGTATTTCTAGCAAAGTGTCAGATGGTTTTCCCTGACTCCATTTACTACACTACAGAGGGAAGCCTCTTAATTATTTTCATCCTTCTTAATAAATTAATTCTTAATGAGTGATGCATTTACCACCCAAACCAGAAATTTCAGGAAGGAAACTCAGAGCACAGTCTTTTATTAACCTTCCTCTTTTTGGAGAAGAGGGCTTCAAGTGTCCTGAAATCACACGTTATCAGCTCCCACTTCAAGTAACACAGCTATCTATTCCACTTCAACAGTATATCAAATACGCCCCTTCTTATCCTGCAAAAAATAGACACCTACTTAGCTTTCCAGTGCAGTGATCCAGCCAAGTGCTCCAGCAAGTACACAAACTCCAAGCAGGCAAACACTCCCTCTGGCTCCTTTGAAATCATTCAAGGAAGTAAATCTGCATCTGCTCAGTACCTAGCTGGATCATCTTGCTAAAAATAAATTAACAGCAACACTTGGCACTTCCAAAGTGTTTCATGTGCAGGAACTACTGTTGAGATGGCAATCATGTAAATGTTACTGGCCTTATTTTGTAGGAGAAATGGAGAAATTAAGGCAAAGAAACCACTTAGTTATTTCCCAGCCCTAGCACAGTGAGGCAGTGTCAGAGCTGGGACTGCCTTCCCTGTTCCCTCATCCACGTGCTCCGTCCTTCTGCCACCCGTGTGTTTCTCTCAACTGCAGGCACAGTCAGCAGCACACCCAGCAGCTGCCCAGCTGTCTGCAAACAAACTTCAAAAATTCAGTTCCACCTACTCCTACAGTCTGCAGCAATTAACACAGATCAAATACGAAAATTAGTCCAAACCCCCTGCAGTGAGCAGGGACACCTTCAAGTAGGTCAGGTTGCTCAGGGCCCCAGCCAACCTGGCTTTGCTTGTTTCCAGGGATGGGGTACCCGCCACCTCACTGGGCAACCTGTGCCAGTGTCTCACTACACACCAAACTCCATCACTCACTACTCATTATTAGCAGATCTTACTGAAGTACTAATTCTGTTCTGAACTCATAATTTAACAAGACAGTAAATACCACTGCAGTGTACCTGGCCTAGAGAAGAACTCCATCAAACCCCTGAAGCCCAAACCAAAGCACTGCAGCAACAAGATGCAAAGCATTTACCCAGTATAAACTTGGCCAGTTCAAAATCTGGAGCACACACTTCCTATTTTATACCCTGGGGAACGAAATAGAAGCCCAGCTGACCTGGAGGAAGCCTGTGTTAAGGGGTCATATGGCAGAGCTCAGACCCAGGATGACTGATTGTGGAACTGAGATTAAGCTGAGTTCCATCCAGCCTTCCTTCCCCAGTTTCAGTGGCATTTAAATGCTTGCAAGGTGACAACAAAACCACTGTGTTCAAAGTCATGTAATATAGCATCTCGCTGCTTCAGGAGAAGCAAGAAATCCTGGCTCCAAGTGGTCAGTGATGCCTGAGCACCGTGCACACCACCAGCTACTTGTCTGTTCAGACTGCAGTGCTCTGGTTTTATGTTACTGTAGCTCTGGATTACCACAGTCCTAAATCAGGGCTGTGACCCATATTTTAATACCTTTTCTTCTCCCAGATATGATGATTTCGTGGTGTTTTGAACAGCACCAACCAAGGCAGGACAAATAAACTCTCCACGCTACAATTTATAATGTAAACATGGGTTTTTTGCACAGAGCTTGTACAATCAAGCCAAACACATATGAGAAAGTGAAATCTTCCAAGATTGGTTTCATTCAACTGCTGATGACACAACTTGCTATTCAAGTCTACACAGACACACACAGGATGTAAATGGAAGAGGTCATGAAGCAAAAGATTTTTCCTATTACAATTTAAAACATCTTTGAATTGGAATGAAAAATACATTCAGTGCACTACTAACCAAATGATACATACCCTCAAGCTGCACAGCAAGAAAGCACTTAAACCCACACTGAACTTAAGCAAACAGATAAATCTTACAAATTCACAAGGATGAAAGTGTGCACTTAAAATTAAGGCAAGAGTTTACTATTGCTTTTGCAACCAGGTGAATGAAATTTCAAATAGACCTATATTAACACATATATATTCTATATACAAGTACAGAATATATACTTATACATTTATAGAAAACATTACAAAATAACAAAGCTCTGCCCATCACAACTGCAGGCAAATAAGCAATAGACAATTCAAAGGTTGAAATACTAACAGAAGAATTCCATCTGGAGTAGTGTTGTATTTAAAAATCAAAACCTGGAGAACCAGTGAGGAACGTGGCACTGATCAAGCACACTGTGAATTACGGAGCAATACTGAGAATCATCTCCTAGTAAGTCTAAATTCAGCACAGAATAAAATTATGGGGTAATTGGGGTGGGGGGTGGGTGGGGGCGGAGGAGGTGTAATTGCTCTAAGAAAGGAGAATTATAGCTACTCAGCTGCCAAGATCTCGAAGTGCTCCAAAACCACAGCTCTATTTCATCACATTTAATTTTTGTACATATATTAAATTCAGCCAAGTCAGTAGATTAAAATAATATAGTAGATTGTATCAACCCAGACTTTGGCAAAATGTGACACAATCTCTTTTCAAAACCCTAAAATTGGCTTGCTTGTGAGGACTATCACATGGCTGAATAGTGGCTAAAGGGCTATAAATAAATAGATTGCAGCAGCACAAGGGAGGTGCTAGCAGATTGCCACAGGGATTGGTATTAGGATCAGTTTTATTTAACATCTTTATTAATGATCTGGAAGAACGGGTAAACAGTGCATTAATTAAATTCACAGATTTCAATATAGTGAGAAGTGTTATAAACATGACAGTGGGGAAAGAAATTATGCAAAATGAGATTAGAAACACTGAGATAAGTAAGAAAAGGGGATTCCTTCTGAAAAAAAAAAAAAAAAAAAGGCAGGCTAATGCATCTGAGGAGAATTAAAAAACATAAATAAGCAGTGAGAGGAAGAAACCAAAAACCTGTTAAGCAAAACCAAGAGACCCAGGGGCAGCAGCTGTCAGCAATTTGTGTATGAACTTGCAATATGAATGAGGAAAAGAATAAAATTATCTGGGCTGCACACGTGGACGGATCACGGCACCGTGGCGTGGTGCAAGCCTGGAGCTCCTGCAGAGGCAGCGGAACATGCGGCCACCATCCCACATCGGCGTTCCAGCCAGCCAAGTATCTCCCCTCAACACACGTCAGTGACACCCTGCACAAGTCTGCAGTTTGCTCTGAGCCTCTCGTGACAATTTAAAAAAAAAAGCCAACCCAGAAAACCAACCACCCAAAACCCAACAGCCAGGAATATAAACCACGTCACCAGAAACAGAGAAGAGGGAAGGAGGAAAATCTGAAAGGATTACAAAGACGGAGTGGACTAAAGTAACTGAGACAGGGCTGCAAAAGCACAAAAAACATCATGAAAGGTACAAGAAATCTTTAGGTTCGTCTCAGCAAACATGGCACAATTTGGATTTTTTTTTTTAATTAAATAAACACAGAAAGCATACAAGCAGAATACTAGTTCCCATTAGCAACACCTACACTACACCAGGAACAACCTCTGGAAGAATTAACTGAAACTGCCTTTCTTCATTCATTAAAACTGGGCATAATATTAAAAAAAATACAGTGTAGTAGAAAATCCTGCAATAGCAGAATGATTTAATGGGTCTTTTCTGTCTCTAACTTCAATGATTCCTTAAGAGACAATAAGCAGAGAGACAACCCTCTGCAAAATTAAATCACTGGAAATCAACCAGAGAATGAAAATTAAATCACAGTAAAGTATTTTCTTCTTTGTAAGCATTAGCATTAATCACATGCAAAAGTAAAATATTAGTTAATTTGATTCCCTGTGCCTTCCAGACTCTGGTCGAAATGAATCAATGCAGGAAGACTGATTTCTCTGATAATTGGGGAAATGGTAAGGAGGGAAGAAAAGAAGAAAGAAAAAAAATTGAACAGTAGAAATAACTGGTGAAAATGGAATAACCCAAAGCAGACTAGAGAAAACCACGTTAGAGCACCTATTTCTTCTGTATTCCCGTTAAGAACAATACATGTAAAACTTCACAGTGGCGGCCCTGAAACAGTGTTATCCAACTATGGCTGAAATTGGGAAAAAAAAATCACCTTGGACTGCACAAACTATTACCAATTTAAGTGACTGTTATTACTGTACTGGACAATGGCTGTACTACATGACACCTTCTGGTGGTCAGCCCTCGGCAAGACCTCGGGTTTGCTGCAGGGAGAAGGTGGTGGTACAGCAAAATGCCAGCTCCCCAAACACCATAAAGAACGGGCATGGTGAATTCACAAGGCACCACAAGGTTTGGGAACCCCTTCCCCTGACCTGCTGTGGAACAGGTTACTTGGGTGTGCCTGAGCTACTCCCTTGGCTGTTTCCATCAGGATGCTGTGGCCATTCTTTAGTTCGGTGACAGACTTTATTGAGCTGGCAAAGGGATACAGCATTGACATAACAAAAACTTTAAAAAACATAAAACAAAATAAAACCAAAGGAAAAAATACAGGAAATAAATAACTGGGGGTCTGGTTTGTTTCTTTTGATACATTTTAAAATATATGCTTTCCTCCTCCAGGGAAGAAATACTGTGTTTAATTAGAAGCGTAAATCATTACACTTTTATACTTAGTAATTTCTTCTTTAGTGAAACTACATTGTTTTCCCACTACACATGCTGTTTATTGCTCACATTTTATTACAAGTTCTAATAATTGAAGCGTTACAGACCAGTTTAGTTTGTGGGGTTTTTTTTGTTTCTATTAAACCAACCCTTAGATTATTCTTTTGATATATACACATCAGCAGAAACATGTCTGGCTTTCTACTTACTGCAGAAAAATATTGCACTATTTTAAATGACCCTCTGAATGTTATGGGGACAGACATATCTTCAAAATTCTAAAAAGAGTTTAAAACTTAGCCCCATCTATGAGCAAAGCTTGACTTTTAGTCCTAATAGTTAAAGATGGGGAGGCTCTTCACATTCAAAACGCAGTTTCTGCTGTGACAGGACCCGTCCTGCTCTCTGACAACAAGAACCCACAAATCTCACCTCCTTCAGCCATTTTCTGTAGGACTGCAATTATTTTCCTCTCTGTGTTTTCCCCACCCTACAGCAACACAATCTTAAGATGTAAACACAAAGAAAGTGCAGCAGACACCTCACTGATTTCACTGCCATTTAAGACAAGCCCAGCAGCTCTGTGCTGTGGGCTGATGAGGCCAGCACATTAAGCACTTGCAACAGAATATCCAAGTAGACCTGTTTTGCAGCCTGATTAATAGAAACAACCTCTAAGGACTAATCACAAGTCGAGCCCTGTTTTGTAGATTAATAGAACAAAGGCACAAGAGAATAGGGAAGGTTACAGGACTGGAATATAAATAAGAAAAGGTGTACATTCCAGGCAGATTGACTGCTAGTAATTATCAGCTAAAGACACATCCTTACGGTGAGGTCTCGCTGCTCTGGGCTAAAGCACCTCATTTCCAGACGGACGATCGGTCTCTGTATCTCCGAATATTTTATCTCCAAAACTCACAAATCAACAACAGCAAAAACCCTTCTCTGAAACAAATCACGCTTTCATACCACTCCTTCCAGTACCACTTAAGTTTCTGCTGAAACTAGGTGATTTTTAAAGTTTGCAGGGACCATACTGTTCAGTTACCCCTGTGTGGATCGGCAAAGACAACACCGGCACGTAAGGAGCGCTACTCAAAACACTGAAATATGGTAGTGGATCCAAGGACCCAGCAGAGATCCCACCTACCCCATCTGACCCTGCCAGGAGCTGTGCTGCTCCTGCTGCACCGTCCTGGCCAGCAAAGTTTGCTGGTCCTGAGCAGGATTCCACCACTCGAGCAAAAGGCACTCAGCCAGAGATAAGCCCTACAAATAAATCCCTTTGAAACGAAAAGCAAAATAACGTACGTTTTTTCATTACCTGATTGTTCAGCAGCAATTAAAGGCTGTGCATGAACTCTGTGCAGTGTCTGCACAAGTTCCATGCGGGAAATGATGGAATTTTTCATGCCTCTGAGGAAAATTCCTTCTCTGCTTTTGAAAGTATTCGTTTTGATGGGCCATAACAGAATGTAGGCAAGATAATGGCAACACAAAATGCTGTGTCTGTACCTGTTTCAAAGTTCAAGAACACCTGCAGGTATCACCCACAGCCAGCTCTTCATTAAACATGTGCAATCAACTCTCCAAAATCCTGAATGAACTACAGTCCTCCTGACTTCAGGAAGGATGGATTCCATATTTTATGGGAGAGAGTATCTCTTTATCTACAAACAGATTAAACATTTTCAGAGTGATTTACACTTTGTTTATATGTTAAATATATAAACATATTTATATATAAAAATACTCTCACAATTCCTAGTTTTTCCAGAAGTTCCACCTCTGCCAATGCTATACATACAAGAACATAAGCTCTTGAACCCTTTAAATCTAGGAATTTGTAAGAAAGGATCTGCAGGTTAGGCAATGGAAGACATTCTTCCTTAAAATGGCAAAGGTTTATCAAGAAATACAAAACTTTTGTTATATATTCATAAACAGAAGAGGGAGACAAACTTACTAAGAACTGAAAAACCAAACTCAGGCACCCATAACCGTGGAAATTACAGTGTATCAGGACATTCCACACTGAAATCAGGAACACTTTAGGACTACAGCTTTCAGACTAGCACTCGGTTTTTGCCTTGCTCCTCCTTTTTCTTGCAGTGCAGGCCATGGAAGTGTCCCAAGCAGCCCAGATGGAACACCCAGAGAGGTGTTAAAGAGAACACCTTTCTTGAAGTTTATTACATTCCCAGTTTTGAAAACAAGATGCATTAAAATCTGTGCCAGGAAAAGGAGACTGAAAGACAGCCTTCTTTCTTACATAAAGCTTTCTTATATAAAGTTTGAGGCAATATACAATCTGTAAATATATTCCCAAGGTACAAACCCATAAACCTGACTCAAGAGAGCAATACACTTAGCAGCTGCAAATATCAGCTTTTTTCAGTAAAACACACTGATTCACCTAGGCACAGAAATAAACTGGCTTTTTGAAGCACCAGACCACACAACCTTCTTGTCAGCTCTACCCAGCCTGCAAATGCTGCCAAAGCAGCAAAACCGAAGGTGAGAGCTCTCTAGAAGCAGAGGACAGACTGGCTGGCAGATCTGCAGATACAATACTCAAGTTCTCACAGTACTTGCAAAATAAATACCATGGCACAGCTGCCAGGTGATTTCAAACCATCACAAGATCATTTTTGAGGAAGCATTATTTCCTTTGACAAAGCAGCCATAGGCACAGGGTTTCCAAGCACAATACCTGTGTCAGCATGTAAGACAAACAGCTAAGTTGCACATCTAGTAAGGAATATTGTGTTTAGTGATTATTTAACATGCTGAAGAACACAGAATGGAGTATCTCCCAACACTTTCTCGCAGGTACACTGTGCACACACTGCAAAATTATATCCTTCTCTGTGCAAAATTAACACAGAAGACAGGAGAGTGTTGTGGCCTTCTGTAGTTATTGAAGGTGTGTGCAACTCTGGCACAGCTATGAAGGCACAATGATAAGCTGTTAGCATCTTTCTGCTTGTAAACCACGGCTAAAGCCTTCTCTGCGTGCACATACACAAACAAGGCTCTCAGCAACTTTAAGATTTTTATATTTAACTAGCAGAGTTAGAAATGCCAGCAACTCTCATATTTTGGATGTGCCCAATCCATAATATAGACCAGAATCTGAGCATTTTAGTGGTTGTTATAAATACCCAAAAGTCTCAGTGATTTTCAGCTGAATCCATCAGTGTTGACCACCTCTGAAATAAGGTGCCAGATCTATTCTGCTGAACAGATTCTCATGAAAATCTGATGAATGTAGTTGTCACTCTTGACCTTTATGTTTATGCTCAGATTCACGATCACTGGTCTCTTATTTGAAGTGCATGTGCAATTTTTGGTTTATTTCACAGCCTCTGTGAATTACTTCAAGCATTTTATACACATATCAGGGTAAAGTTAGCATTCTGATCAATAAGTATTAGATAAATACGACCCAAATCATCTTGAAGTCAATCATGAGAAATCTCTCCCTTCACTGGGAGCTAACAAAATCTAGTCACTTACTATTTGACTTACTTTTGGATTAAAATAAAATACAGCTTTTCAAACGTAATTGCATTTTATCACCATCACATCACATGAGCTTTACTGTCAAACTCTACCTGAAGTGATGTAAATTCTTCCACCTTTTTTCCTGTTTGTCCTGAATAGATGAACTGTGAAGCAAAGCACCTCTACACTACATCTGTTTCCCATACCTGACAGTACACAGGACAAGCACCTTCTTCCCTGTCACCCCCTCCATCCCAATCTCATTCATTTCACCACACCTTGCAAAGGCACTTGAAAGTATCCTTATTTTTCCAATTAACTCAGCAAAGCTGAAAATATGTGTATCTGTATGCAACTGATAATTATATAATTAATTCAAGCTAATTATCAATCTCACAGAGTCAGTGAAACCACCCAGGTCCCAAGGTTGGCACCCTTAGGTGCTGAAGTGGGGCAGTTTCCCAACATTTTCCCAGTGTGGGTTGACATTGGCACTGTGAAGGTACCAGCCTGTGTAGTCTATTCTCACTCAGGCTCACCTCCTGACTAAGAAATGATCCATGCATTTTAAACTGGCAGCACTGCTGATAACTCCCCAACAAATGCACTGATGTGTTGTTTGATCTCCATATCCTGCTGGAAACACACACACGTGTTCATGCACCAGGTGCCCACCAAGCTGGTCTATCAGTCCCCCTTCTCAGCTGGACAGGGACAGAAAAAGATGGGAACTGATTTGTGAGTTAAGGTAGTTTACTAAAGCAAAAGTGTGTGCACCCACCACAAGCACAGAAGGGAAAAAAATTATTCTCCACTCCCCATCAGCAAGTGATGTTCAGCCACCTCCCAGGAAGCAGGGCAAACATAAATAACAAATGCTCCCCCTCTTCCTCCTTTTCTTAGCTTTTATACCTGAGCTGACTAAGCATGGAATGGAACATCCCTCTGGTCAGTCTGGGTCACCTGTCTGAGTTGTGCCCTTCCCAGGATCTTGCCCACACCCAGCCTACTGACTGGGGCTGAAACGTTGGAGAGAGCAGTGCTGATGCTGTGCCAGCCCTGCTCAGCAGTAGCCACAACACTGGTGTGTTATCAGCACCCTTCCAGCTCAGCAGTGCCGAGCACAGCACCGTGAGGGCTGCTGTGTGGAAAACGAACTGCATCTCAACCTCACCCTTCCAGAGATACAGCCCTCACATAATCTCCCTACCCATACAGCAAAGACTTGGTGTGCCACTCAGTTCCTCACTGGAGTCCTGGTTGCTCTGCCTCACCAGCTCCTCCAGAGAGCCTTGAACCTCCTCCAGCTCTGTGCTCCCACCGCCAGGCCCTGCCTTGCACCCACCCACACATCCTCCAACAGGCTCTTTGCCTGTCACTCAA
>JAWWES010000168.1:1362729-1401232 GCA_035583135.1 Lophotriccus pileatus
TTTAAAATACTTAAATGCTTAACAGGTGATATCAAAAGGCTAAAATTACAACTACTAAAAACGATCAGGGCACTAAACCTGTGAAGTAGAGTCACCTATACTAGAGTATTTGAACCCCAGTATATTTATGTGTTTATACACACACAGGGTGTGTATGTGTGTATTTTAAAAATACATCTATCATTTTGGGCAAGATGAGCCATCTTACCCAACATCTGCCCTCAACAGTACAAGCAAGGGCACAATGCAATCAGTGATCAAGAAAATACTGCAATTAGACAAGCTGTTCTCTTCTGGAAGCCAAAAAGGTCAATATCGCTCCTGCTCAAATAAAGGCAAAGTTAGTTAACTGTGAACTGTAAAAAAAGGAATTGTTTACAGTAAATATATTAATCTGGGAGTCTCAGAAAATTTCTGTGACTTCTTGTCTAACAAGTCAACCCTCAAGCTACCGTCCCAAGTACCTTTGCCCCCAAGTGTTCACCTTTACTCCTGTGCCATCACACCTCCTTGTCAACACAAGGATTTGGCGGCCGCAGCACAGAGCGGATCAGAAAACTGATCCAGATGAAAACTGATGTAGCAAAAAAGGAAAGGGCGTCTGTGAATGCTGGTAAGGCAGGAGTTCTATTGCTGGCTGCAACCACTTACACTACTCAAAGTGTCAGCTGAACAACAGACTGACTTTAAATATATCTATTACATGGGACAAGGGGGGAAGCTTGGGGGGCTGTGGGGTTTTTTTTAACCTATATAAGTAGGTGATTCAGTAGGGGTTTTTTTAAGTTCACCTTAAGTACTTGGATCCTAGGAGCCCTTAATCTGTTGAACAACCATTCCCATTTTAATGGCATGCTTCATAGGAGTACAATTTAGTCACACAACCCAAGTTCTGTAGAGCTGCCAGACATGAAAAGGAGCCTGACTGGCAGCGAACGTTAACTGCTGAGTCCCTATAAAAATAGAAAATCACATTATTTTTCCACTACTGTTACCTGCAAACCCCACAGGGAAGTAGGGGAATATGAAATAATGTGATACTAGCTGTCTATATAGTGGTAGAAACCTGTATTTACACACAAATGATATGCAAGTGCTTTTGATGTGAAGCTCTCAATATGCATACGCATGCATTAACTATTCAAACCACACACACTTCCATGAAACACGAAGCTTTTTTCATGCCCATTTCATAGCCTCATAAACCCTTCGGCCATATGCTGAGAAATAGGCTGAGAAACCTTGAAGTACAAATCTTAGCCCCTTGAAAAAGAGGGAAATCTGTATAAGAGATGTGTGTGCGAGCGAATCATCTCAAATTTATGGTGTATCATATATGCTTCAAAAGTGCACAGCTGGCCATGGAGCGTTCACCCTATAACCAACACCACATGTGTCCAGGGATAAACACCTGAAGGAGTAGATCTGGCATTGTTCCCATGGAATTCCAGTCCCCACAGGAGCACAGGCTGGCAGCAGTTGTCCAGCCCAGCTGCCCATCAGTGGGCACACACAGCCCAACACTGGCCAGCAGCTCTGTAACTCTTCATACAGAGAGTTCTCATGGAAAGCCCATAGCATCTCAGGGCCTTGGTTACTCTCTCTTCCCAGCATTTATAGCACAATCACAACACACAGAGGCTCCTTTTTAAGAAGAAGACAGAATATCTCAAAGCTCTACTTTCTCCCACGGCAGCAGCAAATGACTTGGAGTGTGTAAGTACAGTTACACAGAGTCAAGCTTTCACATAATAAGCTGGACTTATCTCACCAACAATCCAATCTAAGGACCAAGATCCATAACTGGGTAGGAAAAAACTCAACATCTTTTCTAGGATGAGACTGACCAACACCTGTGAAAATATGCTGGCTGTTTTAATCAAACCAGCCTTCACAAAAAAGTCCTTGATGGAACAGCTAAAACATACTGGCTGAAAATGTAACCCATGAATTTCTGTGCATTTTAGCTCTCTGTGTCTGTAGAAACCTACATAATGAAACAATTAAACACAAAAAGAGCAGGCAAATAAAAGACAGAACATGCACAAAACCAGAACATGCTTCTGAAATAGTACAAAGGACTGAAGTACAAGATCTCTCCAAATCTTCCCAGTGGAAAGTACTCCACCATCAGTTCAGATGCCTCTTTTTTTTTTCCCCCTCCGAAGTAAAATTTTGGAGAGGCAGAAATAAAGGCAAAACACACATGAGCAACACAGCAAGAGGAGAGGATGAATGAAAATTTAACTGTTTTGCCTTTATGCAAAGAAAACATCAGACCACAGCACAGGGAGAAGCAAAGGCTGAGACCCTTAAATTCCTGTGATAAATCTGAAGCTTGTACATTAAAGCTCCCCTTTGTTGAAAACGCTGTTAGACACAACAAAACAGAAATGTTAGGTAAGTGCAAGCTCTGCCTCTGACCTTTCCCTCTGTAACCGTCAGGCTTCATTAATTTTCACAAGGCCTGACAGCTCTAGCGTTAATACTCACACTTGCGGATCGAGCCACACAGCAGGTTCAGAGTCTGCTACCTTCTCCTCTGAAACTCATGCATTAGGATTTCTTCCATGCTGGCAATGGAAAACCAAGTCTAAGAAACATTAAACACAAAAAACTACGTTACAATAATGCCAGGCTGGAGTCATAAACCCATGAAAGCAAGGAAGGACTGAGCGAAAGTCGCCTCGGCGCTGCAGGGAACAGGGACCTCGGGCACAGGTGCTGCTTCACCTGCACGGGCCCTTCAGAGAAGGCTGATGCTGCAGCATTAGTGGTACCCAACACCAAGTGTTTCCACTCATCCTCTCCTCTGTAGGCAAAGGTGGTAAATTTTGCACAGCGCTGGGCCAAAACATCGCCGCGTGCAGCGTGAACCCTGCAGGACCTCCTCAGCTACAGCTCTGATGTAACCACGCTCTGACACGGGTAACAATTCCTTGCTTTTATGTATTTATGTCTCAACCATAACATTATTCTAATGTAACTGTTTGTGATTAATATCCTTCCCCTTCCTGTTAAAAGGGAAAATGCAGCATGACATAAGTGGCAAGCTTTTGTTTCGCTCTGGTTGTTCCACGGCTTCCTTAGGGTTATTCTGACGTAACTTGGGCTGGGTTTTGATCTCCAGGTTGTTTTGAATTTCACCCGGCTACTGTTAGTGAAACATTTTTTTTTTTCTTGAAATGTGGAAAGCTTCACTAAAGTTTTAACAATTAATACACGACACTTCTTTGTTTTGAAACAGAATCTGAAGGTTTTGTTTAGTCTAACCTCAAAAACAAACCAAAAAAAAAAAAGCCTCCAGATTTTGCAGCTCACAGCACTGCCAACTTTAGGTGTAAAAAATCCCCCAAATTGACTTTAAAATTATGAAATCTGAAACACAAGCAGCACAGATTGCTTGCTAGTCCCTGGAAGGGTTTTCTTTTCAGGCTTTTAATTATGCAACCTAAAAGATGGAGCTTTCAAGAAGAAAAAAAAAAAAATCACCTAACTTTAAATCAAAAGAGCTGACAGCTGTGAAGTTTTCCCTTTAAATTTAGTAAATCCTGAGAACCATACCCTCTATGAAAATTGCAATAGCCTTGTTTGCCCCCTTCATTTTTACAAGTGCATCTTGCATTAATGGCAGCTCCTGCTACTCTCCTCTCCCCCATAGCAAAGCAATACCTGCAGGACTACCACGGCTGTGCTGGTGCTGAGAGCCCTTTCAAAGAAATCCTTTAAGGGAACCGGTGCTCACTTTGAAAAATATATGAGATTTTCAGGCAAGAACGTCTTCTGTCTGGCAGAGCTGAAGGGTGTTCCTCTAAACAGAGTTGTTACCCCATATTTACACTGTAATTTAGGGTCTATAGTGCATGTATACTGTAAATATAGAGAAACATGTTCTGATTTATCTAACAGAATTTTGTCTTTTCCCTTGCAATCAAGATTTTAATGTACCAGGGCTGACAAGCCTTAGACCAATTTCAGCAGCACACTGTGGTTTCAAATGGCTCCCATCTTGAACTTCAAATACCAAGACCAAGAATGGGAACATAAACTCTGCCTTCACAGTGCCAGTGGGGCTAAGTAGAAATGTTCTCCTTGAACTTAATTTAGACTAAATTGAAAAGGAACATTTTTGGTTACTATTACATTAGGCTAAAATATAAAAATGAACCCTAATACTACCTAAACCTAATAAGAGAAAGCCATCTCCAGTTCAAAATTTTCAAAGCATTCTCTATAAATGCATCACAGATCAATTTACATGGTACTTTTGCCAATAAGCAAAACAAAATCACAGGTTCCAATTGGCTTAACTCATATTGGAAAGCGCGAAAGCAAATGCTGGAAAATGCAATTACTGCAAACAAACTCCATTTTCTCCACTCAGGAGGGAATTTCAGGGAACATTTTATTGCCCTCAAATAATATTTCTAAAGGCATCAATACACAATTCTATTTTCTTTTCGGAGTCCCCCACACCATATAACCTAATCCTCCATAAAGGAATTCACCAGATTTTGAAATAATATATTGGTTGTTGATATTACCTTGTGCACGCACATACTGTATCAGTTTAAATTATTTTTCCCCATGAATCTTAGGAATATAAAATCCAGCAGCCACTGCCTGACACAAACAGATTGGACCTACTTCCCATAACATACCCTTTGTCTCTGTAATTTACAATTCCAATTAAGTCTTTTTTTTCCCCTAAAATAAATGAATAAAAGCCATCAAAAAGGAGGTCATCTTGAGAAACAATTATACAGAAAGTAATTAAGCTAATCATAATTATCACAGACAATGTCTTGGTATTTTCATGTATTTTCACCCTGCGAAAGGCCAGGGAATGCTAAGGACTAGATGTTCCAGACAAAGTAAAATCTTTATTTAAGAGAAAAAAATATTGGTATCAATTCTTCACTACTTACTGAAGGAAATAAGAAGTATTAAGGAAGGACCCAGATCTAGATTCTGCCCCAAATTCTTCTGCCCTATTGACAGGGACCTTTATATGAGCAGTAGACATTCCTCTTCTGTCCACAGGACTGACAAACACACCATCTATCAGGATTCTTCCAACATCTATCCACCTATCTTAATATGGCCAAATCAGTACACCAGCCAGGAAAAACATATAATGATCACCAACACATTTTACTGTTTCTCCCATCTATGAACTTGTTCTCCTTATTTGTTTTCTCATTTTTAAATGAAAGTCTCTGAGGCTTACAGATGCACGCAGCAGAAGGGACACACCTTCCTCTGCCTCACAGCCTGCTAGAGCCCAGTCAGTATTTCTGAAAACAAATAATCCCTCCAAATGTCTTCTTTTTTCTGTATCCCAGGAAGGAATTCAGAGCATTTCTTATGAAGGAAAAAAAAAATCTCAAAATATGTAAACGAGAAACTTACAAAAGCTATTTTCTTTCTATGATACATTATATTTTACATAACTTCTTGATTTTATACATGCAACTGAAATCCTTCCTTTAAAACTACGATTTTTGAGTGTATTGCTGGAAAAGTACAAAACCTACTGAGGCTCATAAGTAACCAACTATCAACACTAACATAACGTGGATAAATTTCCTTAACGAGAGGGAAAATAAGGAGCGATAGCAAGAATAATCACATGGAAAATAAACTGAAAGGAAAAAGAAGAAATAAGATACAATGTTTTCGAAATATCCCAAATGAAGTGCTGTCTAAAAGCAGGACTACAGCTTTCCCATAACTCTGAGAATGCAACATTCTCCAGCATGCTAAAGCAATTAGCTGCTTCTGAAATTTTACCCTGTCATCACGGTTTGTGCTTTTACTTGTAAACATTAAAGCAGTAAGTTTGATATCCAAAGGTGTTTTAAAACATATTTTCAGGTGGCAGTGCTGATGTTTGTTGGGAATTGTTTCTTCCTTTTCTAAGTTGGAAGAGGAGAAATGTAAAGTCTGAAGTAAACTCCAGTTCTAGAGTCCAACATCCACCTGACAGTGCTACGTACTGTGTTTCAGAACCACCTCCATGGCTCTCTTCTGAAGTGTTTCATGGAGGATAAAGCACAAAGAGAAAGTGCACAGATAAACAGAAATTGCAGTCAACTAAAATATTCAGGCAGGTCTTTTGGAACCCCCTGTATTATTTTCTGAATCCCATGTTTAAATTTATTATTTTAAATAAAGCTAAACATTCCATCACAGTCTTGCAAGATGAACTTGGATACCAAGAATCTCCTGAGCCCTGTAAGGAAATTCCTTTTAATAACCCAGCTCACAGAGAGGTTTCTTAGCTACTAAAAGAGACAACCAAGTCACTCCAGCTGTATCATGTTATTACAAGGAACTGAATTCCTCCTGTGCAGGGTTTTTTCCTGGCCATCTAGAATTGCCTGAGCAGAAGGGCACACAGCCTCAGATACCTTCCTTGTGAGTTTAAGCACATACAGTAACCCCAAACATTAAAAAGGAGAGAGAGAAGGAAGCTTTAAGCCTGATAAAGGTTTAGAGTGATAACTACGGACACTGGTGCCGGTGATTTCTGAGTTCCCTCTCTCACCCCTCCTACTGGTTCTTGCCACCTCCTCTCTTCTACTGGCTTTGCAGAATTTCAATTACCAAATTATTTCTGCTACAGCATCCCAGGAGTTCACAACAGACGGTTCAAGTTCAGACTGAAGTATTTTAAAAATCCAAATCTTTGAATTTCAATGGAGAAAAATATGTGCTGAAATACCTCCTAATTTGTCTGTAATTAAATGCTATCATTAATTGCTGCAGCGAGGATCCAGTGTGCTTTCTGCAGAGTAGAAAGCACATTAAACTTACTCATTTTAGGCAGCATTTCTAGACCTTAAAACAAAAATGGAATGAGAAACCTGCTGTAAAAAGGCACGATATGCAGACTTTAAGTTTTGCTGAATAAAGCAACAACTCCAGTTAAGCAGAGCTGGTCATTAAGACAAAGCATTCAGAGAACAGCTATTTCAGTCACTTAGACAAAGGTAACAATTTATTCCTTATTTACACTCCTTTCTGCTAAGGTTTTGCCCTCTCACCTCCCAGGCAAGCATCATTGTTTTTACAGCTGGCTTCACGGAAGCAGTTGTTTATGAATGGCTGTATTGCTTCCACTATAACTGTACACACTCTAGTAACTCACTCAAATGCCAGATCCATTTTAGCACGGATAACCAGAGCTGTCAGTCACCAGAGCAGAGGCTCTCCCTTCTCCCTGTCCCAGTGCAGCCCAGCTCAGCCAGCCTCGCTCAGGCAATCTCTCCCCTCTTTTCCCACTCCAGCTAATGGCACAAGATTATGATTTACAACCAGGAGACAGCAAATGGTCAGTGGCTTTCCCTGCAGTGCTGGTCTGTGAATTACTTCTCGTGGGGGTTTATGAGGGGAAGTCAGTCCAGGACCTTTACTCTCAGGACCACAAGTACGGCTACAGCTGCATCATTTTATTCCCAGAGACCACTGGAACTTGCAGGAGGGACAGAGGAGAACAGAAGGAATGAATTCCTTCCCTGCCGTGCACAGGAGACATCTCCAGCACAAAACTGCAGCGAACTTCATGTCTGCCTTGCAGCTTTCCTGCTCATCTCTCAGTAGTGAAGGCAAATGCCAAATGCTGCTTAGGGAGCGGGAGCCTTCAGAGTAACGGATGGGGGAGAGCAGCGCAGGGAAGTGAGGACGTGCGGGCAATCTTTGATCATTTGCAGCTCTGTTTTAAACTAAAACTCTCTGTTGGCTGGTTACACCAAAAGAATTTAACGGCAACATTCAAGAGAGAAGGAGCTGTGGCCCTCTGATACCCAGCCTGGCCTATACTACGAAAGCTTCTGGTTCATTAGAAAAGATGTACATAATTCTGAGTCTTTATGGTTCACTTACCAACAATTACAGGAAATTCAAAAGTACAGAGTGTTCCTGAGCTCTCATTCCTTAACATTATTAACTTGAGAAGAAATGAAACTCTGGAAAAAGCAGGTGAATCTCCAGCACTTTACATCCCTGTGCTCTCATTTGTCTTCCCTTCCTTTGTAGTCTCCATCCCACCCCCAGTTTGATGTTATTTTGTTCTCCTCTGTGTTGGCTTTCCATCTTTTTGCCTCTCTCCTTGCACCGCTGTCCCCTGGTGCGTTGCTTTGTTCCTTCTCTACTAAACATACCATCAATAGCCAGCGAGGGTTTGGTGACTGTCGCCTCACAGCTGGGGTGCAGGATGAGAAAAGAGACCAGAACAGCTCAGTGAAGTGAGGCATTGAAGTGACCCGAGCCTCAAAGCCATCTCAAGTCCTGAGAAACTTCGTTCCCAAAGCCCTGGAAGGGCCACCACAAACCAGCCCTCAGCCAAATGCTGAGACCAGCCTGGTGTCACAGGACGAGGCAGAGGAGTGGGTCCTCCCAGCCTCGGAGGACAAAGCAGGACAAAGGAAGCAAAAGTTCCTTTAGCTCTGGGAGAAGGGCTTCTCTCCTCCTTTCCCTCCCCACCAGCGGTACCAAAGTGCCCACAAACACAACCCTCATCCTCCAAAATCCATATCCTCCCTAAACACAGTCACTAAAGACTCCAAGCTCTCCCAACAGGCACAACGAGGGTGGATGGGAGAGGTGGAGTTGCACAGGTCTTTCTTTCACAGCCCTTTTGTGCCCAGACACATCGTTCTGATCCAGAATTTGCCCAAGCTCAAACGCTCAGCCTCAGCCCACTGCAACAAGAGGATTAATTAACACGCTATGCAGGCTGGTTATAGCCAGCAATAAGCAGCCATTTATTTTTCTTTAACAAAAAAAAAAAAAAAAAGTCAGTAATTCTTGGAACATTTATTAACCCCCTAGTACAGGCAATTACTGTGAGATAAAGGTCTGCCAGTCTTGCATTACTATAAATTGCCGCATGTTGCTTTTCTACAGCACAGTAATGTCCACAACAGTGTGAATAAATGCTAACATTTGAGTTTTAAGCTTGATTCAACCCCCTCGATCAAACATTTTCAGCAGATCTTCACTCTCAGTGGCTGTTTGGCCACAAGAAAAATAACCATTTTATGCAAGACAAAAAAATGCAGGGTGCTGTTTCACTGATATACTGTTTAAGGTAATCTCACATATTTTCTAACATGCAGAACCGAAAAGAGGAAGGGGGTGGGAAGCACAAAACCCAGAGATCATTCCTGCTGTCTACCAGATTCTGTAGTCACATACAACATAAAAAAAATAGTGGTGATAAAAAAAAAAAAAGGACAGAAAAAGGCTTTGTAATAGACAGAACACTGCCAACCAGCTTTAAATTGAATTACACAGCCTGCTAATCTTTATGATGAAATAAAATTTCTTTGAACACTCCACATTATACTAAAATCTGCAGTGCTTTCTCCCCAGCCCCAAAGCTTTCTCTCTGCTCAAAGCAACTTCTCCACGCCACAGCCATTGTTCTTTCTAGGCAGGAGTGTGATGCTCCTCGAACAGAAAGACTTATTTTAATTAGATACTGTTAATAGGGCGTGAGTGGTGTGAAAATTTAGGAGAGAAGTATTTTTGCACTCTGTATTTTTGATGCAACATTAAATTTGTAAGTGACAAATTCATGGCATACAAAGAATCCACCCTTTGACTGCTTTTTGCTGAAATCATTCTCATTGTGATACGTGGCTGTGGCAGCAAGACTGGAGGGAGAATCTGATAATAATGTCTATAAAACTTTCTATTTGATGGCATTAGTTCCTTCATGCCTGGTCAATACAACAACCATAAATCTCTTTTCTGTTTTAAACTGGATTTGAAGGGAAGGGGGAATTGAAAGGAAGAATTATTTTAGTCATTTTCTAAATTTGGTTTGGTTATGGTTTGTTATTAAAACCCTGATCATCCCCCTCTCCCTTCTAAGACAACATTAGCAGCCCAGGGAAGCAGATCCAAGAAATGACCAAGCAATTATTGTGACTGAAAATCCGTTCAAGAATTGTGCAATACTTCCCAGTGCTCACTGGCTCCTTTCTTTCACTGAAAATTACCAGATGAATATATTAGGTTTAAACATATAAAGAGCCACTCACTCCAGGACATTTATTCTCTTGGAAAGCACATTTCACCTGAGCCAAGTTTTCTTATGGCTGTCAAATAACACCTCTGTATTTGGGCTGACTGACCATGGCAGTTCGTAAAGAGGATTTTACACTTTATCTCCAGTAGTGAACACAGTTTAAAAAAATCTGTTTCTCTACATGCCATTAAGAGATAGCAAAAATAGATTTTTGTGACATCTCTTCATGAAAAATTGCCAGGAATAATAAGAGCAAAACAAGAAAACACTGATCAGATATGAATGAACTTACACCGCTCTTCAGGCATAAATTCCACTTTAGTCAGTGGAAATTTTACTACCTTGACACTCATTTTATCCAATTGCTTCTATTTTACCTTCTAAATTATACTTCTAGGATTCTGTTTTCCACAAAGCATTTAGTATCTGATCCAGAGCAGAGGAAAAATATGAAGCAACTATAATAACCATAGCACAAAAGATGAATTTCGCACTTTTCCCCCCTTTTGTTTTCATATTTCACTGTAGATTGCTAAATCAAGAAAAACTATTCAGCCTATTACCAAAAAATCAACATGGTTGTATTTTCCCACTATTTTACAAATATAATAAAATGTAACATTCAAATTATTTTTGTATTCCCCTGAGAAGGAAAAAATAAAATTAGTAATAATATATTTAAAAAGGTATATGCAAATAAAAGCTGAGCACTGATGATTAATTCAATCAAGCCATGTGGGAATTGAAAACTGAGTACAAATGGGAATTTAACCATGACATTAAACACAGTTCAAGTTAGAACAAAAGCAAGGGAAATATTCTTAAATAATAATATTGCAATAAAACCTAAATAAAGCAGGAAGAAGTTTTTAAAAACTTTCTGGTAAAGACAGAATGAGATACATAACCCAGAGAAGTAAAGAAGTAAAAAACCCACAGAACCAAAACACTCTGAAGATTCCAGATTTCATCTTACTAAATCTGACGGGGCTTTTGAATGAAATTGCATCAGCACATTCCAAATTCATAATATTCAGCATCCAGAAATAATAAGCAAGTGGCCAACTTGGTCTGGATCTTGCAAATCACATGAAACTCCAGTGGTATCAGAGGGACAGGACAATGTCAACACCACCAACTGTCTTCAGCACCCAGCTCATCCTCTTATCAAAACATCTGCATCCCATTCCAGTGCCTGAAGCCTCGGAAAGCTCCTCCCCAGAGCCATCACAGGAGTCACAGTTGTTTTCAAAATCAGACTAATAGATTTTTCAAGGAGTTGCCTCCCTCTCTCCCAGAACAGCTGTGCAGAACTCGTACATACCCACAGGATTAAAGCCACCTCAGCGTTTTCTTTCACTTGCAATGAATGCAATTTTTTTTTTTTCAAGTGCTAAGAGTTTTGTTCCTCAAAATGGTATTTTATGTTCAGTCAATTATTCATCCTAGCTATAACAAGTAGAGCAATACAGAGTTCAAAATATGCTCCAGATGGTAAAAACACAAATCAGAAATAAATCAATTTATAAAAAAAAAAGGAAGAGATTTGTTTTTATTGCCATAATTTTACTTTAAAATATTCATAACCTTGCTTCTGGTTCTAAATTAGTCCAGAATACTTTGAGCTAATACCCCTCTGAAATTGGAGAAATTCAGAGCTTACTGCTTTGGGTTTTTTTTAATTAAAAAAAAGTGTCAAGTCAGATGCCAAAATAATTCACATCAAAAATATACTTTTACGGAGCAAAAGGCCTCAAGAACAAATACTTCATCACACTGAAACTGTTCTCAGTGCACATTGGCAAAAGGAACACACATCGACAAAACCCTGAATGAAACATGCCTGGAGAGGAGATGAAGCCAGATAAAATGAGGGAATAACTAAGCCAGACCAGAGAGACTGAGGAAGGATAAAAGCGGAATGTGACCCTGCATTTTTAACCAGTGATAAGGAAAAAAGCTTGATCTTACTATTGTAATATTTTTGTACAGCTCTTTTTTTTTTCTTTCTTTTTTAATTAAATTACACTACCTTCAAGATCAAACACTATTTTGGCAGGTGCCTGGCTTAACAGTTGTGCATAAATTTCAAATTTCTACGGCACTAATGCCATAAATTGAAGTGTAGACTGGAACCAAGTGTCTGTCCACAGTTCTGGGAGCAACACCACATTTCCACGTGGTCACCTATTCCATGAAACAACCTGCAATTCCAAGCTGATGCTGCTGTTTTCCATAACTAACAGTCACACAAAAATGAACTTTAAAATAATTGACAATAGTTTTCTGAGGACCACATCTATATATACACCGTGTAACAAGAAAACCCCCACATTAAAATGGTATAATCATTCTTTTCTTCTCACTTTAAGTGACATGATCGAGGAACTACAGTGCAGGAAAAAAAAGCTGAATTTTTATTTTAGCTCTGTCAACAATGTTTACACTAAAGGCAAGAATATATCACAGGCAAAGAAATATTTGTTCCAGTACAAACCCATATGGATTTGGCCACTAAACAATTCACAAAGTTTGTGGAGGCATTATCCCACAGAAATTAAAAGATACAGACATTCAAAACAAAAGCAAGACTTAAAAGGAAAAAAAACATGAAGCAATTAAGTTGCTAAATCCCAGAACAACTCAGGAAAAACCTAGCTAAATTCAACACTCAGCTCCACAGACAGTAACCAGCAGTAATTTCACCTACTGAATTGATTTGTGTGTACAACTGCAGGATTTTGTCCAGTTTGTGCAGTAATAATGCCTTGTAATAGAAGTCTTGCATGGAAAAAAAAAACCAAACAAAACCCCAGAACCCAAAAATTAACACAGTAAGATGTAACCTCTAAAAAAAAGTACAACACTGACTGTTTGAGAAAAATTACTAAACTGGATGCAAATTATTCAAACAAGTAAGGATATGCACAATCAGGCCCATACTAATTGAGCACAATAAACATATCGACACTCATTAAAGATCTATCTGCCAGAATTTATCTTGGCTTTCTCTTCAGTTCTTATGGGTTATTCAATCACTTCCCATCACCCAGGAAAGGAGATATTGCACTATGAAGGCAAGAGCTGTAATTGGATATTTCTGTATTTCATTTCACATATATGACTGAATGAGAATGGATGGGAAAAATATGAACAGAGATAATAACAGTGAGTTGAAACATTTAGTAAGAAATCCATTGGGCACAGAATAACATCTCCATTCTTCCTCAGTACATAATGCTGTGTTTACTGCAAAATCAGCTAAGTTACTATAAGAGATTTTTAATGAAAACAATTATAAATTTAAAATAACTGTGTTTAAAGCATTTAACAGTCCCCAAGGTCAAGTGATTACAGCAGTTACAAGACCCAAGGGACATGTTCACACCAAAACAAAGTGAATAAATTACTTCAGCCAGTGTATGTAATCAGTAAGTGACCACAGAGGTTATTCAGTGTATGAGCCCAGATGACTGCCATGCAAAACCAGTAATGAAAATGTAACAGCCAAAGGGAAAAAGCATAAAAACTAGCAAAAGTTGCAGGAAGGGCTGAGAACTAGGAGGAGTGGGAAAGAGAGTTTGGAAAGCACGTTCTGTGATTTGGCTGTGGAGACAAGGAAGGATGATGAGTGTTAATGAAATGGACAAATGAGATGCTGAACACTTTTGCCAGGTGAGAGACCCAAATTGCTGCAAAGGGGTGCAAGTCTCACAAACTGTAAAACTGCAGGGCTGACAGAAGCGCTCTCAGCCCTGAATAACTTTGGCATATGTAATGTCCAGTGAAGTACAAGCAAAGGAGGAGTTCAAGAATTAATCACCTTTTAACTTTTCCCTTGGCTTTACTGCCAAAAAAAAATGGACAGTTATTGTGTCTTAGTTATTCCATTAAACAGTCCTAGTGGAGATGAGCCCCTGTTTTTTAACCACAGAGTAGGTAAGATAAGCTGCAGAATGAAACCCAGCTTTGATCTCACTTCTCTCCCTCATGGCATAAATGATACAGGTGTGTTGTCTTCGTTACAACTCCACAACACAATTGCCAGTAGAGAAAACCATGCCCATGAAAGATAGGAAAACACTTTTCTCCAAGGACAACATCGTATTTGATGGCAGTTCTCAGTATCTTGCTTTGGAATGAGGTTCCTAGCAAGTATGATGAAAAAACATGCCTCCTACCATACAGCAGAAGAAAAAGGAACCCCACTTGTTCCTGCCTGCCACTGGGATGTATTTATTCAACTACTGCATGTCATCACCTCACAACATTGAAGGTATTAGATCTTTACAATACACACAGTAAGTAGTAAAATAGTAAATGGTAAAACACAGTTACCCATTTTGTAGGTAGGAGCCTGAAATAAAGTGGCAAAAGGATGTGCCTGACTTGACTGGTTTGATTCCAGGTGAGGAAGGGACAGTACTGAAGCAAGTATTCACCAATATGATAAGAATCCACAGGGGAATCAGTGTGCTGTCTCACCTTATGCCAGAAACCTAATGAGTGGTATTGTCATATAGATGAAAATGCAAGTGGGCCCTGTGCCACAAAGGGTTTTCTCTGTACCTGAAATATGAAAGCCTGAGCCCAAAGCCAGTAGGTCCTCCCACAGGCAAAGCTTCCAGTTTCAATGAATCTGACTGCCAAAGAACATAAAATCTGCTTCCTCAGATAAATCCTATACTGACTTCCACAACAACTATACATATATGCTAAGAGAGTCCCATGGTAAATGATCGAGGCTGCAACACAACCCGTCCAAAGGGTTATAATTCTTCTTGTTGCAAATGTTAAGCCAAGGACCTACGTGATAAAACAAGATCACCACGAAACACCTGTCAAATACAAGGAATTCCAAGTGGCTGCCAACCCTGGAAGATTCCCCAGCAAAGGGTGAAAGCCCCCCAGCAGATTATTTGGTTTGGCTTTCTGCAGCACTGAGTTAGTGCTTTCCAATGCCAAGCACTGGGCACAGGCTCTGGTTCTGTCAAAACATTTGTGAAATTACTCCAAGTCCAAAGAGCAATTCTGGTGGCCAGACACTGCTGTCAGCAGTGCACTCAGGGCAGACTTTGGAGGTCTATGCTCTCCAGAAGGCAATTCCTTTTCTGGAGCTGCCTGACATCCATAATAACAGAACCCTGTTGAACAGCAGTGCTGCCCAGCTTCTCTAGAGGACTGGAGCTGGGTAGGATCCCACTCCCAGGGAAGCTGTGCAGCCTCCCACTGCCTTCACCTTGCTTACTCCTCACCTGCTTGCTCCTCTTCCTTCATAACACGAACACTTAGACATTATCACAAAGAACACTCAAAAGCTGAGGATGATGATTCCTACTCTGTCTCTTCCCTCATCCTATGACATACCTACCTGCTTCTCCTACTCCTTCTAACTTCTCATACCCAGAAAAAGGGTAATTTTGAGCCTATCAAATCTAGTTCTGCTTTCCAGAAGTAAAAACAATAAAACTAAGTCACAGTGATATGGCAGTATTAGGAAGCCCCAGCTCCACATGCACAGCAATAAAAAGGAGGAAAAACACTCTTTTAAAACTGGGCTGTGGCAATCAGAGGTCAGGTAAAAAGAACAGTATGGAGGAAATGCAAAGGAGGATGAAAAGACAGACAGTGGAGAAGTTCTTCTGTTTCCTTTTGTAAATCCAAAGGTTCTTTACATATCTCTTGAAGGGTCAGCCAAGGAACTCTAATGGAATAAAATGATGCTATTAAAGGCCTGTGGAGATGCTGCCATCACACAGCAGGCAAGGGAGTGCAGTGACGGAGGCAAAGCCTGACGACAAAGCTACGCTTTGAAAGATTTTTATATAATGCTGTAAATTCATTCTAATGTTTCCTGAAGATCAGCTGCTTGAGTCACCTTCAACTCTGAGTACTTCTAGTGCAAGAGGTGGCATGGCAGTACACAGCCAGCTACTGGTGACATTTATAACAGGAGCATCCTGCACAATTCCCCTCCTTCGCTTTGGTTTTCTGCTGTTGCAATTTAATTGCCCTCAACTCCAGCAATATCGAGGCACTGCTGTCAAACACAGCAGAATATGAAAGGTATTCTATCAAAGGGAGGCTGACTGCCTGTGGTCCAACTTAAAATGCCAGTATTCTAACTCAAAGGGGCAAGCATGTGAATACCACTCCAAAAAAAAAAAAAACAACTCCTCTTCCAAACAGTATTATTGATTCTGTCATGCTATATCCTGGGAAAAAGGACTTTCATCGTTTCCAATTACGTTGTAGCTTCCAGCACTGCTTGAAGTTATGGTAAACCCAAAACTGCTGCTCACAGTGAGTGACAATTTTGGCTGTGGATTTAAAACCCCCCAGCATCAGCTAACAGGACACTGTATGCATTCATATGAGGTGCCACCACCTCCTTGGTACACACACAGGGCTACGCGGCTCTTGTTGTGGAATGACAGAATCTTTTCCCCCAGAATAATGCAGAAATTCAGCAAAGCATCTAAATTTGTCTTAATTAACAGAGTTAGACCAAGGCTAGAAACAGCACATCACATGAGGACAAGTGAAGTAAGGGGTGGGGGAGAAGGGGCGGGGGGGGAGATTTTCAAGTGCTCTAATTCAATTAGGAGGCAGTGACTGACACTTGGACAGGAGAGGTTAATTGGGGTCACCAAAACGCAGTAATTCCTTACCTAACCAGTCATTAAACTTCTTAACCTCTGAGGGCAGTCCCAGCTCGGTGAAATCGCCCGTGTGGAGAAGGATGTCCCCATAAGGCATCTGGATGCCATCTGTTCTGGAGTGCGTGTCTGAGACGCAGACAAATCGCGTGTGGCCCGCTGGTTTTGGAGTGTCATATGGGATAGGGTCGACCCTAAAGCAGACACATAAAGATCTCGTAACAGTTACAAGGTTAAAACCCTCACATCTATTACTTCAGATATCAACACAGATCTCTCTCTGCAAAGGGGTGCACACACACACACACACACACACACACACCCATTTACACACACCGTGCTGAAAGAAAGGACTCTGCAACACAACACTGCCAAAACAGGGACCACAGTGCTTCCTAAATACTTACCTGGGAAGGAAGGAAGGAAGGAATATTAAAATATACACAAGGTATGGCCAGTTTCTGATACTACAGTTATTTTAAACATTGGGGAAAAAACTGGATTTAAGAGACTCTGCATTCAGATATATGTTCTCCATCATCTGCCTTATCCATGAACGGGTACACAGGCCATTAAATAACAGGTTTCACAGGTGGGCCAGGAACAGGCTCTCACTCGAGCTGAGCAGCTTAGCAGCTGATTTTGTTCAAGGGCATAGGCACCCCTACAGATTCCAGCACGAATATTTGTTTACACACAATCAGGTACATTCAGGAGTGCTTTGATGAAGCCTGGAAACTGCAGAACTGAGTCTAATGACAACTTCTTAAACTCACAGAAAATCCTGAGCTCATCTTCCCAGAATCTATAAAGTCAGGAACCAATGTGCTAGAGCACTAAGCAATCACAGAAAAAACATTTTTTTCTATAGCCAATGCTGTTAAAAATTTAATTCAGTTGATTACATGCAAGCTACATTTGGTAATTTGATCTTATCAACTACACATGATCACAGAAGTTTTGTCTTCTTTTACTTTATTTAAGCAGAACAGAAAAAAATAATAGGTAAGAGAAATGCTTTATTCATACTTGGTTAGAATTTCTAATTTGTAGCAGAATAACTTAAATAAAAAGGCAACCCATTGCCTACTTTAGAATAGCAATTATTTCTCTGCAGAGTTACCGTCATTTGATTTGCTCAACACTTGAATAGCACAACATCTGGATTAGTGCCACAGAAAATGCCATCCCAATTCCACAAAGCTTCAACTCGTTCCATTGATGTGCCACTTTGATCATGGTTAGAGCTTAACTCCTAAGTACCTCAAAATTTCGAGTTGAAGCTATGTCAGAATAATAGTCCACTTACATCTCAAGTTATCAGAGCAGTGAAACCAAGCTCTAAGTACATTAAAGCATCCAAAACAATGCTGTTCTAAGACTTACTGGGACAAACTGGCACAACACATTAAAAAAATCAGTGACTGAAAGTAAAAAGAAAATTAAACAGGTTTTATTAGTTTTGCTCTCCACACTGAAAAGAAAAACAATTATCACACATCACTGTGAATCTGTTTGTCTTAAATCCCCAGAGTTGTAATGAGATGTATGATCAGTAATATAAAGCACAAAGCCTAAGAAAAACATAGACTTTACAGTTCAGTAAACTAAAATAATGCTTCTAAACTAAATTAGTATGTAGTATTTACCATACAGTGAACTGGGTGAAAACTCCTACTTGTGTCTGAAACTTCAGCTCCCTACATAGATGAGAAAAACCAAAAGTATATTCCAGTGTGCAATTCAGTTCCCCGCACTGGGGAGTTTTAGAGTGGTTCCAGAAATCAAACTCCATGTGGGTATGTCCTGGTCTCCAATGGAAAAATGTCCCCATAAATGCACTTACTAAGAAGATTTTACCGAGTTAGAATTTAACTTGGTTTTGTTAGAATTAACAGCTAAAATATTAGTGGGGGAAGGGGTATAGCGGAGATATTCTTTGTTACACCGCATTTTCCTAGGTACCATAGTTAGTATTTGTAAATAATTATATATTAATTATTTAGTAAATAACTAATTTTCAATCAAACTGTATTTACAATAAAAATATCACATCTGCTTGCTGTGGGCCACCGAATTAATTTCCAGAATTCAGGCTCTACGAGATCAAGTTTACTTTAAAAACAGATTCTACTGCTGGCTGGACTGGATGGGAAGAGGTATTTTGGGAGATAACTGGTTTTTTGGGTTTGGTATTGTACCTCCTGTTCCACCCAAGGCACCAGGTACAATTATCTGAGCCTTGCAGCTGGTTACCACTGCAGAAACAATCAATGGATTTTTCTTCTCTGCAAGGGTCTGAAATTAATAAGGTTATTATTACAGAGAAAAATTCATTTACCCAATGAAATTGCCCCGGCAAGGTGGGCAGAACTGCAATGATAGGACTTACAGCTTTTGTATTTGGTGCCTTCCTTCCAATTACTGAATTTAAGCCCCAACTTTTTCAATCGTATGTCACACAGTAAAACATGAGGGTCTCCAAATCAACATTTCCACACTTTCACGTGCGTTTCTTCCAGACAACACAAATAAAAATAAACACCAGCTTTCATCACCACCACATACCTTGTTCAGAGAAATCTCTGCTTGAGCTATGACCAGCACTGCCTGCCCCTGGGGAGTCCAGTTTTGTTTGTACACAGCAGCTATGCTTTTGCTGTTCTCTGCAGTTTGCTTCCAAACAAGCCCTGTTTTGCTTGAGGCAATCCCTATTAGAGTGTGACACCAAAATCTGGTTTCGGATTTTTCTATTCATGCAATGACTTACTTACAGAAAATTCTATAATCAAAATTCATTAAGTTCCTGACCCTTCTTTCTCTTCTTTACAAACACTGTAATGTTGCCAAGTAACCTTTTTCCCTACATCTTAGCTTTCTTCTCTCATTCAGTAGTGCTTGCCTACTAAGTATTTGAGAGCGAGATACTGAAGGTTATTGTGTTCAGTCCCATCAATTTATCTTACTCAAAATAGTCCTTCAATAGAAACTTAATAAAAGTGGTGTTATTGCCAGTCCTAAAGGCTTAAGTTTTCTTTTCATTCACAGCTACAGCATGGCAAACAGTAATAATACAGAATCTTCTTTTCTGCTGTATCACGAGGGGATTGGCCTCTGAAGGCAAAGCACTGACTGCCTGCTCAGCTTTTGGTGACACCCTGCTCACTGCCTGGGCTGTGAATGTCTGATCACCTCACAGAGCAGCAGCTGGGGATTACAGGCTGGCATTTCTAAAAACTCTGTAATAGTTATGCATCTGACCCTCACTGCAGTTCAACAGCAGATAAAACAATTATTTCAGCCCTGTCCACCACCACTCTGCTCAGTCAGAGCACAAAGCTAAGAAACTCAATTCTTTACCTTTGTTCCAAACACAACCTGTACAGCTAACTTTGACACTCTCCATCACCACCAACACTTTATTTTTTCAGTTTTCTTGGTGTGACAGACTGAAATGTTTTACAGATTATCTGACGACTATATTTGGAAAAGCACGCTCATGGAGACGTGTTCATACATTAGGATTCATACAGTAATCAGAAAGCAGAAAACAACCTAAAATAGCCAACTATCAAAATGAATGAGGATTTTTTTTTTATTTAAGTTAGTAAATTACTTTGAGCATCCAACTTCCTTTACAAACCGCTATTAATAGATTATATTGCTCCTAAGATATGTTACACCTTAGAAAATCGGGCACTTGGCTGTTTTTAAAAAAGTTTATGTAAGACCCAGAAAGAAATCCCAGAAGGCAATTGAGCAATGACTGCTTTCTAAGACCATGACAGTAATGTACGATCTGTCACATTTAATGCATTTATGACAAGGGTTCAGGAATCAGAAGGGACAATGTAACCTTCATACACTTCTATAAGAACCTTGTTTATCAGATAAATACTTGGCTTTACTAAACCGCCCTCACCACCACTCATTTAGAGCAAGAGTCCCTCAGGCACAAACCTCAAATCTGAGTTCCTCACAGGTTGCTGCAGCTGAACCAAATGGCAGCGTGAACCAGGCTGTGATTTGGCTTGCTTGGATACCGCTCCTCAGAGCCTTCCTCCAAGCCCCCAGCCAGCATCACTCCCAGGACAGCAGGTGATGCTGCCCTGGAGCTGGGACACAGCAGCCTGCCCGCTGGGACAGCCCATGGCACTGCTCCTGGGGACTGCACGGGCTTGGGGTTGTTGTGAACCTTCCTCATCCATCACACGGCAAGTTTCATCACGTCTTCATGCTTTAAAAGCAGAGATTAAGTAAGCAAGAACGCGCCACATAAATTTAGAAACTCCCAGAAGAGGAACACACTGGGCCTCTCACGTGCATGGAGGAAAAGGACTTGATTTAGGATGTCATGCTATGGGACAGACATTTCAGCCCAAGCTCACATTAGTTACTCATAACGATGTCGTATAAATCAGCAGCGTTGGAAAGCACCTCTGAGGCAGAGAGGGCAGAGCAGCCCCTCCTACAGACACAGCTGCAGCCACAGCTACACCCTGCACTGGGACCCTGCCTCAAGAAAATACTGAGAAAGGACACAAGCACCATTTTTCTGAAAGAAATAGAGTCTGGTTGCAAATGGTAATTCTGCATGGGTGAGTTTAAATGCTGAAAGGAAGGGTCTTGGGCTGGGTTAGCCGGTCCCTGGGAACGCCTGTGCTCGGAGAGCCAAACCCAGAGCCTGTTTGCTTCCCTGCTCTCTCGGGTTTTGAGATATGCAGACTTCAAATCCCCTTTTAGAGCACAATTCCCAGGAAACTAATTCATCCATGGAGATGGAATAAAAATCTTAACCATTAAGCCAGGAAAAATTTCCAGTACCTAACATTGAATAAATCACTCCGATGAAGGCAGCACCTATGCTGGATAAAACATTTGCAGATGCTGAAAATCCCTCCTCCAGCCCCACCTCCTACAACTCAAATCAGCATTGCTCCTGCTTACAATCCACCACACTTCAGGCTGGCTCTGCTGGCGTTGCTTCAGGTGAACAAGCCAGCAGGCAGCACCGAAATCCACGTCGTTTTACTCTTTCCCAGGCTCACCAAACGCATGAATAGTCCTGTGACATACAGGCCCATGACTGACTCCTAGACTGTGTCACATCGTATGCTGGGGCTTTTCATCTCAATAATTACTCCACTGGGTATATCTCTGACTGAATTTGTGGGTTTGTTTTTTATGACATCTAAATTAGCATTCATTACACGTCCATTTATGCACAGACTTCAAGTCTCTGTGCCACATAAAGTCCGTGTGTGTTGCTGCACTTGCTCTGTCTTGGGAGTCACTTGCAGACATGCTATCTAGGAACTACTTCATATTTAAAACATATCTATGTAACTAGCTTTTAAAAACTCACCCACTCATACTTGCTATGAGCAGTCATCATGGTATTTATTTACAGTCCAGCTTCCTCTTGTAAAATTTCATACTCTTCTTGCTGCTCCTGTTTTCAAAATCTGTAAACCAAATACTTCTTCAAAGAGCCAGATAGCTTGGTATATTTATTTTAGGATTAAAATGCAAACATTTTCTGCAAAAACACATTAAAAAAGCTCGTTTCTAAGTGCTGTTAGTTCTCCCTCCTCAGCTAAGGGAATGAGAGACAATTGTTTTGAAACCAGAAAACAAAAGCAATATATTTTCCACATCTTCAGGGTTTTTTCTTTTTTTCTTTTTTTTTTTTTTATTTATTTCATATCTCTGTCTCTACACGTGCTCCCTCTGGCATGGGAAGAACATCAGAAAAGAATGGGAATTTCTGTGAAAACTTCTTGCTACAGTACTTGTTTCTGCGTGGAAATCTCACTCAGCTTTGTAAATTGTGACATTTCTTACTGCTCTTAAAGCCAGTCCCAAGTCCTGGAATAGGGTGATCATGTGAAACCTGTAGCTTAATTATTGTTGTCAAAATCTGTCAGTAAGTCTCTCAGTTGGAGAAAAATGCCTGACATGCACCTGTATGCCCTGCAGCATCCAAAAAAATGAAAGCAAAATATGTGTGATGTTCCTATTTAAAAAAATAAATAAATCAATCTCAGGACTATTAGGCCAACTTCATAACTTTAGAACCAGTTTTTAATGCCACAAACTAGAAGGAATGTATTGAAATCAAACTGTAAATGTGTCTACATTTTGAAATTAAAATTTAATATCTCAATTTAAAAATCTTCCAAACATTAACATAAATGTGCTGTCATTCAAGTGTCTTAAAATGTAGTATCATTTAAGTTCAGTTGAGCAGACTGATAGAAACATGGACACTTCACTGAAGGCTTCACACAGCATCAGATTAAAAACTGCAACTCCAGCATCAAGTGTGGAGCAGAAACAGTGCCCCATTCTTCTTCAGAACTTCCTCAAAATCATTTGAGCTGCTTCCCTGTCCCATAGAGCGAGTTTCCCGTGCCCGTGTGCTCAGCACTGCACCTCCCAGCTGCTCTGGACACAGTTCCCTAAATCTGGAAGGCAGCTTGGAAGACTCCAACTTTTTCTTTGGCAGCACCCATCTCAACACCCAGCACTTCAACTGCCCTGTGTAGCTCAGCTGCAGGGTAAATGCAGTCCTAAATAAGACCCTACATGACGAGGGCCCAGTCACATGAACCTCGTGCCCTCCAATGAAAGGTGGACAGTCTGCAAATCCCTGTGCCTAAATTCAGCACATCACACAGACACCCAGTCAGGAAAACATACACATGCCCATACACAGAGCTGATTTTGTGACAAAGCACATGCTGAAGACACAGAGCCAAACACTAATTTCCTCTCAGTAAACACAACGAATGCCAAAATATAGTATTGCTTTAGCTGGTCACTGTCAGCCATTAATTGCTTAAATCATACATATTAATGCTTTTGTTAACTTGACTCCATCTTCCAGCATGGCCAGACATCAAGACAACATCTGTTTTTGTCTCTGACTAAAAACAAAGGGATGCAAATACCTTTCAACACTCTCACTGGTAGACTTTATTTGTATAAGCACTGGTATCTAAGAATAGACTACCCCAAATTCGCTAGGAAGCCACACCTCTCCTGGAAACCTCCACGTACATGTGTCACCCACCAAAACCTGAGAGGGTTCTGGAAACTGTAAACCAGAGGTCTGATATTTATTTCAGAAATGGCATTAATCGTGTCTCGGTGCAACGTGGAAAAAAAAACAAATAAATTACATTTACAGACCCACAGGAGGATTCAATGCACTGCTCAGCAGCTTACTGCTAACGCTTCCAACAATTATAGCTGCAGGGAAATGATGGATCTTTTTATTACAGGTTCTGGAGCTGTTTTACTTCCAGTGAGATTTATGAGATTAAACAGAAAAGACCTACATTATCCACCGTCATCATCTGGGCAAACTTCAGAAAACTCTCTTTTATAAGGAATTTATAATAATACATCTTCTCGGCCCGATTTAAACCTCAACTAATTAGGAGTCCAAACTCTGTTAATCCCAGATTCTGGTCAGTAATAAAACCAGAGAGAGCTAAAATCCAGATTTTCTATGGCATTCTTTGGGGACAAATGGTCTTTTCTGAAGTACCCAACCTCCTCCTTCGATATTAATGAGAATTCAGAAACTGAATTGCTTGAGCGCTTTTGAAAATCCTATTTGCATCCCTTTGCAGACAAAATTTCTTTTTAGTCAATGAAATACCTTCTAAAATTTGGGTATCAGTGGCTTTCCAAAGGTGAGAGAAGCTAAACAGAACTGAAAAACGTACCAATACCAGTACCAGCATCACCCAAAGGCCCAGACAAAAGCTTCCTTTAAATAAAATAGCAAACTGCCAGTTTTATGCTGGTATGGTTTCAATTTAAATTCATTAAGAAGCACTTTTCCCACATTCTTTGGCTGTTGTTGTTGGGGGACTGCTATAAATTATGTCATCCCCCCACCCTGACAGAACTCATTTGCTGATAAAACTACACCTACTAGGAAGGTAAGTCAATAAAAATCTGCTTTCAGTGTAAAGAGCTTATTTCCCAACTATAAGCTCTACAAACACCAACTCATTAAATATACTCAAAAAGTACAATCTGGCATACTAAATTTAGATCTAGTTTTAATCTAAGGACAATAAGGTTTGAAAAATACACATTTGGATATCTTGGGAAGAGTGAGGCTCAATTAATATGTGGTATCCTTCCAATCATTTCAACTGCAGGAATCAAAGTAGGGTGGATTTATTTCTAGGATGGAAACAACAGAGAAGGCTTTAGCCCTCGCTTCAACAGTAAAACACCTTTTCCCAAAATGCAATGCAAAAAAATTCACCCCAAAACAAACAGAAGCAGATCTCCAGGACACAATAAATTTAATTGCTTTTGTTCGACACGCCATCTTTCTCAGCAATTAGGACAATTCTGGTAAGAGGGACCAAGGGCCACAAAGTTCTGTCAAAAAAGAATTGTATAGGCATGTTTTGCAGTATGTGTATTCCATTTTTTTCATGCCCATTTAAATTAAGAATCAAATCCAGAATGTCCTAAAACGTACAGAATAATTCATTATTTTTTTTTGGAGATGATAAATTCAGCAAGTAGACAATAACTCTTAAGTAACAGGGAAACTGGGCAACTGGACCTTGAAGATGAAATTTTGAGAACTGATTTGCTTCAGAATCTGCTATCAAATCTAAAATCTCATCATGTTTTAGACACAAGTATTCAATGTTTAGAAACCCACGGGATTAAGCCCAGAGCGTTTGCAGAGAATCACGTGAGGCTGGTTCTGATTTTGTTACCCCAAAATATATTTGGTCTAAAGCACAGTGACTACTCGAAATGGCAGCTCGAGAAACACAAGTGCTCTTCTGTAAGCCTCAAGTTAAGCACACAGTGCAAGCAAGAAGCTCTGGCCTTTGTCTTCTCAGTCATTTTCCTTTCTGACCTGAAGGTATCACCCTCTCCAGGGATGAGATGCAATTCAATCTCCACGCAGGCAAAGTGTTGGCCCTCTCCTAAACAGGCAGCTAATCACGAGTCTCTCCCCTGCTCTGCCTTATGATTTGACTTCCACAGGGGTGATGGAACCGAGGCAAAAAAAAAAAACAAAACCCAAACCTGTTCAAAGGAAAGACAATTCACTCTGGGCAAACACTCCCAGTTCCCATTTTTAAGTTACTAAAGGCATGGAGTGCCATCAGCATGCCTGTGAAATTGTCACTGATGTTAGCAGGAGATCAGTGAAAAAAACAGACTGGAACATGTAACTCCGAAAGAAATTTCCTGGTATTCATGCAGCATGATATATGCTATTCTGAGAGAGTAAATTGGCAGACATCACATGTTATCTGCAAAATGGATTTGTGTATCTGAACCGGTACAAAAATGTGGCGCTGTTAGGAGGTATATTCTCTCCTGAGCTCTGACAAACTTCTTGGAGATATTAGTCACAAAATGCTTCCCATCAAAATCCGAGCATCTAACAGTTTTCCTACTAAATGAAACTCTTCATAATAGCCATGCTGTCTTAAAAGGCCTTTTGCCACTAAGTCTCATGTATATGAACTATTTCAGCCCTTGTCAAAGGTTTCTTTTCATTTGTCTACCTCCTAAGGTTTAAGAAGCTTTCTGCAGGGAAGAGGATAATATACAGACAGCAGTTTAGCTCTCCTTCTAAAGTTAAGTCCTAGTTTTTAATAGGAATAGAGAAAAGATTATTAAACTAGCTTCTACCAATGTGAAAATACAGGTTACCTGTACTCAGCATCCAGGTTACAAAAAGGCTCAGTTCTACATTAAAAGTGTTAACTGGAATTAGGCGAACTCTCATGTTACCTAGTTACACAGCTGGCTTAATATCTGTGTACTCCTAGAAATTCCATTGCCCGAAATTTTGATACCAGTTATCTTAAGCTCAACCTGAACTCTAGATCTAGACTGGTGAGAGTTTAAAATCCGTCTCAGGGTATATAGAAAAATATACAGTACTTCATATAATTTTCTTTGTTATAAGAGGAGGAAACAAACAAACAAACAAACAAAAAAGCAAACAAACAAAACAAAACCAGCAAAAACCCCCCAACAACCAAGAACCAATTTCTGATCTTAGATATGCTTCAACCTTTCACAAAAACTTTGCTGGAGACACAGAAACATAAAAGACAACTTTGGGCATAAAAATTCTCCTGGAGACAATTTAGCACTTCAATCTTTCTATCCTTTATCTTTCTAGTGCAATTGTCTTCATTGCAGCTAACAGGGTCTGCCTGACACACACAACTAACACAGAATCCAGCCACCGACAGCACTGGATTCAATCAGCAAACTGCTGCAATTCCTTGGTGACTGGGTTGGAGAGGGCTGTAGTGCCGCAGATACTGAAAGCAGGTTCTGTGTTTGTAAAACACTGTGCCAAATACAGTCCCAGCTAAAGAGATTCTACTAGATAGCTCTCTCCCTCTTTTCTCCCTCTCCAGTATTAAATAACTTATGACAAGGAAACCACAGGTCAAATAGTACACATTCCACAATATTTCAAGACACAAACATTCGTTCGAGTGAGAAAAGGCTTGGTAGATAAAGCTACAGCAGGTGGGGGAGAAAAAAAAATCTCATGTCTGCCCTAGCAGAAAGCTGCACAAAGGTAACTCCAGCTGGAGATACTCCCTAGAAATGCACAATTCATGCTGTCTTACTTTCTTCCCCTTTTCATTTTCTTTTTCAAATCTCACTCATTATTTGGTGTTCTTATTCGCTTTCTCCTAAACCACAAGTATTGTGAGACAGAGGCTGCTGAACTCAGGACTAATGTCTTCATACAGAAAATAAAAAATACCTTATGGATAGAAACCAGCCCTGACTTTTTTTGTTGCACCGTCCCTTTAACTTGTCTGTGGCATTTATTTGACACACATCACGTTTAGACAGTATTATGAGAAGCAGTGCTGCATATACAATCAGGAGGTTTTATCACTAATGTAGTTAATAGGCAGAGGGTTTGTGGGCAGCCACAGTGTTACAGGTTATCTAAGACCATTTCTGTTTTGCTTATACTTCTATCATAAAAATTAATGACTTAAAAGTCCTCGGTGGGAGTATCTAGGACATTCATATTTATCACAACTGTTACTGGCTTCTGCAGTTAGCAATTATTCTTACTGCATTAAACCGATTATTTCCAAAGATGTATCCCCAAAAATCAAATAAATCCAAAAATGAATTATAGTAAAGATAGAAATTTACCTCAGGGATACTTTTAGAAAACTCAATTTAAAAACACATTTACTTTTGCCTCCGTGCCAGTAACAAAGGCAGGGGGAAAGAGCGAAGAACAACAGAACCATTTTGCTTTCAATGTTATCTGCAAGTCAATTCCAAAGCCAAACGAGCTGAAACCCGTCAATATACAGCTTCTATACCTGAATAGTAATAAGGTATTATCACATACAACTCAGAGGTTGCTGCTAATTGTACAAACCTACTTAATAATACTTAATATGAAACAGAATACAAGACTTTGAAAACTCGGTGCTTCCGAATCCGTACCATGTGCACCATCAAAATTTTGGTTCACGTGACAGATGCAGAAGTGCACTGCAGAGAGTAATTTCTGTGTCAAATACGAAAAGCAAACACTTGCAGTTCGAAATTTAGAGAAAGAACATCACAATGAAAAGCCCCAGGAAGGAGGAAAACAAGCTGCACCACATAACATTTTACGATACCAAATGAGATGTGGGCAATGTAATTTCACTTACGTGATTCATTTTACAAGCAATGCAAATGCAATCTCACTGATTACGCTCCAAAACAAAAGAGGGGATTTGATTACCTCAGCCACTGCAATTAGACATGCAAAAATCAAAACATGCTATCTGCAGCAGAACAAATAGAAACCATCATTTCACATTTAAATGGGAATAACCAAGGTGGGTGAAATTCATTCTGTTGTGGTGGGTGCTGCTAAGGCATAAACTGAATCTTGCAGCATTTCAGCTCACATAGTCAGTGGTACATAAGGCCTCATGCACAAAGATTAATTCCACCAAACCTGTCATAAATGAGCTCGAAGACTCCTCAGATTCCCCAGGCCAGGAGGTAAAAAAACCCCAAACAACAACAAAACAAAACTAAACTAACAAAAAAAAAAAAAAAAACACCATCCAAAAATCAAAACCGAACACCTTTTTTATACAAAAGAATCTGTTTCAGCTTTTATTTATCTTCCGGTTTCTCGAAACTTGAGAATAGAAGGTTACTCTGAAGCAAGTCAGGCTGTGTGAATTAGGAGCACCATTGTTTTTTCTATATGGATCCCCAGGGAGTCTATTTATTAGGCACAGTCCTGTTTTCTGATTTAGCTTAAGCACTTTTCCTAGAGAATATGAGTGTCCACACCAAGAGGAATTTCTGAGTAACAGCTGCAGAACAGCCTTTTTCTTTAGAAACTCTCTTGAATCAGTTTCCCTATATGGATACACAGTCTTGATTTTCATCTTCGTACTCCTCTTAGTACTTAAAAGGAAAATAAAATCTTTTTAATAGGCATTCTGATAATAAAAACTTCAGAAAAGCTTCAGCTACTTGAAAATTAGAAATAAAACTGAAAGTGACAAAACCAAAAGACATAAATAGATGGAATATCACGGCGTTCACTGTCAGTTAAAATAACTTGGGTGGGTTGCTTTTTGTTAAACCATCAAAACCATCTTTGCTTTGACTAAGAATACATGTTAAACTGCACCCACCTACCCATCCTCTGTAATATTTCTCAGCATGTAAATGAAACGCCAGTTCTTTTCCCTTTACCCATTATGGAGCAGGAAAAGATACATTCCAGGGACAGACTACAACAGAATTCCACAACAGCTTTGCAAGGCTATGGGGAAGTGAAATTAAAAAAAAAATAAAATAAAAAATTTCCATGAGTTTTCAGCACAAAATCATTACTAAACATTCTGTAAGAGATATTAAAGCACCTTTGACAGGCTTACAACTATTAGGGTAGTTTATAAGTAAGGAAACAGGCTGTTGCTTATGTTGTTCAAGGAGATGGGGAAAAAAACCAAACAAAACACTGCAAAAAACATGCAACTGTGAAAATCTGGCAACAGCTGTTTTAACCATTTCTTCCATTACATCTGGATCCCCTGGGCTTTTATTTCTTTTCTTTGCATTTCTTAGTTCTGGCAGTGCCACTGAAACGTCCAGTTGCACAGCACGAGGGCTTGTGCTCCCGCTTGCTGAAGTCGGTCAAGTCGAAGTTCCCAGTGACCACAACAACACAGGAATGTGAGCTAAGCCAGCCTGTTCACATCAGTCCTGTTCCAGTCACCTATACTGAACAAAATTAGCAGTTAAGATTCCTACTTCTTTGACTGGAGTGACTAATTTCCTGCAACCTTTCTCCTCCTTCCTCCCTCCAAACGTTTTGGCAATCAGGAACAGACTTACAGACTGTTTCATAACGAATACAGCCCTTTAGGGCAAAACTGGCAAGATACTCCAGTCTGTTCCAGAAATCCCTTCTGCAATTCATTATTCCACCTAGTTCTACCCTAGTGCTTTACTCTGGCCTATAAAATCCTGAGCTTCTTCATCTTCTGCAGACTGTGAAGACTAACTATACTCCTAAAGGGCAAAAGCATCTCTTTCTAGAATTAAAAGGCTCTGGTCTATCTGCCTTCTGGAAAATCAACTGCTCTAAACCTTTCCTCAGCAATGACTTTGTCTGCAGGCTGCTGCAGAAACCAAATGGTAACAGTGCTCAGAGCCTTTCCAATAGAGACTACTTTTGCATAAGAAAGCCTCTCTAGCACTTTCTTTTTCTATTGGTATTACCTACAGTAACAAGGACCATGTCTATTTCTCTCCTTGTCAAATAAGATGATAGATTTTTTAAAATACTGATCATTTTTAACCTGATGTGAAGAGAATATCACGCAGTTCCAAAGAGCTGTGCTCATCTCACCCACACAAGTGACATTTTCTCATCTGAAACTTCACAATCTCCCCAAAGACCATTTCTCATTGTTACTGTGACTTGATACCTGCATACCCTTAAGAGTGTGTCACCAAGATAGCAGCAAATACAATTCAGTTTAACAAGCACAGGAGTATATTTTTTGCAAAACAGCAAAATCTCTTCCTGTAGATCACCGACATTCCCTGTGTCACAATACCTGTCCTTGTAAGCCACACTCCCTCTGTGCACACACACACCCCCCCACGGAACATGATCCAGTCAGTCACTCTGCCCTTGACCTTTGCTAAATACCCATGCCCAGGGAATTGCCTGAATTACAGACTTGCCACTGAGCTGCTTCTCAGAAAGAGGCAACCTGCCAGGTGTAGGCACCAGCAGCCCCAGGATGTCAGTAAGCAGGGGTTTGCCTGGCTGTGCGTGACACAGCCAAGCCAACTATCCAAAGGGAATCTAACCTCACAGGAATTTAACAAGGTCTCTGACTCTGGCATGTGCCACTCACTTTTCAGTTCCCAGCCTGATGGCAAAAATGCAATTCCAGTCCAAGCGTGATGGGAACACGCTTATATGTGGAGGGACAAGTGCAGTATGGTACAGAGGGAATTCAGCCCTGGGACGTTACGTATGGCCTGCCACCAGTTTAACAGATGTCAGAGCTGCACACTGAGGTTAATACAATGCACAGCCACTTTTACAGTTTGAAGCAAGCATGGGAAGTGCTGCTGACAGCATCAACTATGCTGTCGTTTTTCACACCGCTAAGCAAAACAGATGAAAGTGTTAACCATGAAGACCTGTTGTGTCCTGGATTTTCCCTGATGATTCCCAGCCTGTGATTCTCTCTTTCACAAATGTCCCACCAAGCTCTCGCTCATGGGAAATAACAACTTGTATCAAGAAGCTTATCAAGGTGACTGCCTTTATCATCCATCCCATTCACAGATCTGGTAAAGGCCACTGTTTGAAGGATTGGAGTGTAAAATACAGAAGCACAGACTTGGTAGGCCTTAAACATCACAGTGTAAAAAGGTGAGCCATGAACATGTCACGGGCACTTGCCAGGCAAAAGGGAAAAAGGCCTTCTTCCTTTCCCACAAACCCAGAACCTCTATCAGGAGCCTACGGACAGGTGGCTGCCCACATCCTCCCAACCACGCCTCACTACCAGGAATTTGGTCAGCCAAACCTCCTCACAGTCCCATCCACAGAGCACCTGCTCTAACAACTGTCTGGAGCCAGTACTGCAAGTCAAGACTTCAGGCACCACAGTCTAGAAAGGAGTACTGACACAACAGCCCTGCAGACCTAAGCCCAGATCTATCTGTTCTCCTGTGCTCCTGCCATCTCATGGCATGACTGCTGAGCTGGACTAGTCCTGGAAGTTGTGGAGCCCCTCTGTGAGTGGATTCAGCTCAAGCAGATGGGCAGATGAGTGTGAGCACAAATGAGGCAACAGGAGCCCTGGGGCATGGCAGGAAGGCAGGCAGTGGGCTGCTCCTTTCCGCAGAAGCTACACCTTGGATCAACACAGCCATTTTCCTAAGTGGTAAGTGGGGTGAGTTTTTTTTCCTGTTAAGGCAAAAATAAAAACCTCCTTGGTCTAATAAGAGTTTTCTCTATTTACAGACCCAGTTTGATCTTGCACTCCATGTTTGACTTCCAGATGACTCCTGTTAGAGATGGTATTAGGTTTGGACGGGAAACAGACTTCCAAAGCAGACAAATTAAAAGCAAACAAACAAAATGAACGAAGGAAGAAAAAAATAAAAGCAAATATCTTTAATATATTGAGATAATAAGCACCCTGGCTGCAGTTTCTTTATTGTCCTAAGGGGTTGTATTTCACAACCTTCACACCTTTCATTCCCAGCATCTCAGTCCTAACCATCCATGCTTTTTTGCTATTCCACTTTTTTTATATTTCCTTGAATAAAACTGTATCCTTACAGCGTCTCATGTATATATTTAAGCATTAAAAGCAGCAAGTGACCACGTACATGAAAAACTGAGCCATGCTCTGCCCACTTTTACAGACTTTGCTTTTTTTTTTTGTTTTCCTACAACCACTTCATTTTTTCCTGAGGGACAGGCTGACACGAATGCCACATTAACTGCCAACTCTATGAGAAGAACATTTCAATCACCCACCATAACTAAGAATCAGACTCCTAAATTCCAAGGGCCAAACGCTGTTTGGTGCCCTCCCAGTAACCCTGCAGCGTGGCTATCGCTGCCACTTCTTATCTTATCGCCCGTTCAAACACTGTCTGCTGCGGGCAGACAGCGAGCCAGACCTAAACAGTGATGGTAAAGGAAGACTTCCTCCCAACAGTCTTGAACTTCTAATGAAACTGATCGCTCCTCAGCAAGGCAGCAAACCCACTCGGGGGGTTTTACAGGCTTTAAAATCCAGGTCAAGAGAATGTAAATAGGAAGCAGGCCTCCAGAAAACAGCAAGGCTATCGCGGCGTGCAAACGTTCTCCCTGGACATCAGGAAACCCACCGGCTACGTGTGCATACATACACACATGTAGAAACAAATATACACTGTGTGGGGGTTTTTTGATTCCTTTGTTTTGTAATCACAGGTGGAAAAAAAAAAAACCTCAATAAATTCTTTTCTGTTACACCTGGTGAACAGGAAAAAAAAGTAAAAAATGAAAGGAGGCTTTTTGGCTCATTAGATTTTAAAACACAGCTGAAGTGGCAGAGAGTTTTCCAGAGCAAAGAACTCAACTTTTTTTAATCCCATGAAAATTCAGACAACTCTGCACTAGAAAGTGATGCCAGTTAGAGAAAATTAGTTTTACAATGTTTTCATAACAGTGGTATATATATAAATATATATATATGTATGTATATGAAACAAAACAAAAAACCTAAACCCCGGAAATAGCAAGACTTCCATACTTTTTCTCCATCAGGCTAATTCCTGTCAAGAATAAAAGTTTTTTACCATCACAACCCCTGCCCTCCTTAGGTGGTCTGTTAACATGATTAACATTAGAAGTGTAGTAGCAAACTGCACTACCTCGCACATTTGGTCCCTGTTCAGATGAACTGCCCTTTCTTCCAGGGGAGCCACAGGTAGAAAGCTCTAAATGAGGATTTACAGGTTTCAGGGATGGAAGGCACTCTGTCCTGTCCAAGGCTCCACACCACAAAGACCACTCTTCATTCAGTGGGATCGTGCTCACTGGCCTCAGTGCCAGGGGAGGTCCAGAGACACTGCAGTGCCCACCCTTAAGGAGAAGATTTGTAGAGGCTTGTAGTTGAAAGGAACGATGAAAGACACAGAAATGTTTCTGACTAAATTACACACTTGGCATGGAAATCGGTATGTTAGTCCCTGACCTCCCATATAAGCACACAGGCACTGGGTGTTGAGTAAAGGGGTAGGGTGAAGGGTGGGAGGGGAGAAGAAAGAGTGAGAGATGAATTAAAGAGGGGAAGAGAAAGAGAGGAAAGGAAGAAATAACCACTGTCAATCCAGCTGCAGTGTCCAGGGTCCTGGGGTGCACACACAGAGCGAGTGCACATCCTGGGCTTTGTGGGGGTACCTTTTTATACACAGGTTTTCCCCATCCTGAAGACAGGTTTCTGACTTTCTATGCAAATTAGTTATCATAAGCAAGTCTGTTCTTCCTGACCTTTCTGGAAATGGGTTGGAGGTATTGTGGGTCTTTGGTGGTCTTGATTCCCCCCCACCCTGCAGTCCATGCCCACTTCTCAGCCTCATTACTGCCCTTGCACTGTGTGTTGTGCTTATCTCCAGGAACTAGAACAGGGACGTTTGTCCCAGAAAAGTGATGCCCTACCTCTGTAGGGCCTCCTTCTCCAGCCACATCCTGCTCTTTCTCAAGGTGTGTTATTACCAACAATCCTTAATGGTTTTTATCACTAATCCTTGGTTGACTCCACAGCCATCCAGCTATGGGTGTCTGAGACACACACATTAGCCCCTTCTGGGCTTCTACAGACACTACCCTACAGTTCAAAACAGGGTGGTACTTTCACATCCTTGCACCAACCAGTGCTTTGCATGATCACCATACCAGCAACACCAATGGACAGCTGGCAGCTCAGCACTTCTCCACACTTTAAATCACTACTCTGGCCCTGCAGAAAGATAAATTCCCACTGATCTTCACAGATGCACTCAAGCCCTTCAGGATGTAGGAATTATCTCAGATTATTCTTGTAACCTTGAACAACGTTGGGAAATTCTTTACGTCTTGTTTCCCAATTACCCAAAAGTCTCACGTGGGTTCATTCTAGCTTTGCTATTCACTTACACAGTGAACTCTGAACCACAAGACACATAAACCAACGATTTCATTGCTGTGTCTCATGAAGTCCCTCTGTAAATGAGCTGCAGGCGGCCATACATTAAACACAGGCCCACTACTAATCCGTGCAGGGATACAGATCGATAACCTCGCCTTCCAGCAGCACTGCCAGCCTCTGCAGCTCCCAGGCCCCTCTTGCTGTGGCTGGTTCCTGCTTCAGCAGTGTCCCTGTTGTGCCAGTACAACTGCACAGGGACAGATGGTGAACACGACTGGAGAACTGAACTGGGCAACGTTCTCGCCCCGGGGATTATTGTGAATTCCCAATTACGTTACACGCGCAACACAGACGCGAGGGAGCGAGGGCTATTGCACTTAGCAGCACCACCACCTGCAAAAAAGCAAAGAGCTCTCATAAAACCATTGCTTCACATGCTCCTTGGCATCGAGAATTTAACAGGCAGTGGCCTGAACCAGCTCTCAAGCCACAGTGGATGCTACAACAGACATTAGTTCGAGCAGCTTAAAGCAGCCCCAGGTTGCAGGTCTTTGTGAAACCACAGTGCAAATCAGACTGCTGGCCCATTCAGGAGTTTAATATCACATCTGAAGGCAGTGGCAAGCCTTCACTAGGTGTGCAAGTGAATGCTTTCCTTCATCAGTGATTAATTAATCAGTGAAAAAAGGCAAAAGTACCACAGGAAAAAAAAATTAAAATATATTTTGCCCTTTTTAGCAATAAAAGGTCAGTTCAGGAAAATATTCCACAGCATCTTGCTGTTTCTGCAAGGACAGTGAAGGCAATCTTAAAAATCCTGATCCCACAGGAACTTGTGGCAAAACTTCCATGCACAAATGTTGCACTTCACCATTCCAAAACATTTCCCCAGCACCAACTACGAACTGCCCTTTCAAATGTATACGATGGGGTGTGTGGCCCTGTGAAAAGCACACATCATGGAAGTTCTACCCTCTTTATTATTTTCATAAACACTTAGGTCAAGTGCTGCAGAGCAGCATGACAGAAAGCTCCTTCAAGGTTCATTCCAAGAGAGTCAACATCAGCCACCTTCCCACTAAGTGCAGGAAGCAGAAGAAAGCAAGTAAAGCTGTCAGTACAGGGAATTGTCTATATGCTATTCCTCTATAAAAACACAAGCTCTGTAGAACCCTAAAAGTGCTTTTCAGACATTGTGTCACTACTACCAGATAATGTAACAGGAAATTTTAAGTCAAATATTGTATTAGCCCAAACTACAACAACAAATAGCAAAGTTGCCATGCTTAGCATAAAAATGAAACACTAATGGAACATAGTGCAGTTTGTTCATACCATGTGCAGTCTAGTCTACATGCATAATGTAACAGTGCAACTGCTAACAGCAGGCTCACAGAAGATAATTTACACTTATTTTTATGGACATGAGGAACTGATCTTTGAAGTTGTCCCTAATGAGATTCTGCTTGGCCCTAACAGCATCCTGAGAGAATGTGCTGGTTTTCTCCCCTGCATCCGGTGCATATTTATGATGCAGAATCCAGACCTATTTAAATTGCACATGTGGACTCGTGTCCCCCCCTGTGCCATTGCAAAGTCAGATTCTCACAGTGGGGGAAATACCTACTAAAGTACCTACTCAATTTAGCTTCAAGTCTTTTCTGTAATTACCCATACCACCTTTACTAATTGCCAAAAGATACATGGGGGTTAATGAATATGGTCTCTTTTCCCTTTGTACAGTTGAACTCCTAACTTGATTTAAGCTGCCAGGTCACCAGCAGCTGTATCACACATTGCAGAGGACACATCCAAACCACAGGCTCCTCAGAGAAAACACAAGTGTAGCTGTGCAATGGACTATTTCTATAACACAGGCAACAGCAAAAGTAAGGCAAATAGAAAACAGGGTTTTGCTATGCCCTGTATAGTCACTGCTTCAATACTACACCCACTGGTTCTTAAAAACCCTCTCAGTCAAGAGATCTGCAAGAACCATTGAACCAGTGGGTAAAACAAAATGTTCACAGAGAACAGACCTTAACCTTGTCACAGCTGTAGTAACACAACCCTTCTATAGACCTGGACCAAAACTGACTGCAAAGGTTGGACAGACAATTAAAAACATTTGTTTAAATGCTGCCTGATGCAGTACCTTTGGAGCACTGCTGCTAACAAGTGCTTTTGCCCACTCTGAGCCAGGGTACTGACCCATGGCTGGCAACAAATTAAATAAAGACACCTAGATTTTACTCTCTCTTCCATATTTCTCCAGATATAGCCACCCCTACATCATGGTTCTTGCTTATCACTGTTTCAGGCCAAAGTATTCAAGTAAACTAAGTGCAAAATAAGGCAGTTCAAGAAACTTTTTCATGCTCCATTCAACTGTTCCTTCTGCAGCATAACAACCTTTGGGAGCATGCTAAAATCAGAAAGATGGCAACTCCAGCAGCTCCCTTTGCAGCTGATCCATAATATATTTAAGTCATACCACGAGGGAATCAACATTTTAACTCTTAGCTCTCTGTCTTTTTCTGTTTGGACAATAGAAAGGGGGGGTGGGGGGGCGAATCCATAAATTCTTTGAACATCTGTCAGCACTGTCCATACCCTACAAATGCAGTGCATATTGGTTAAGATTAAATGACTTGGGGGACAGATAACAGGATGCCTGATTTTTCATTCAGAGCTCACTGTCTAATGTAGCTCTAAACAAACAGAAATTCTACCCCACCGACAGCTGTTTGGTGCCTTCAAAAAAAGAAAAAAAGTCCACAAAGGATCGTGCTTTATTTCCCATAAAGGTATTCACATAACTAAGACCACCACAGCAACTGGTGCCCTCTGAAGAACGCCTCGTTTGAGCGGAGGCAGAGACTAATCCGTTCTCCCGGTCCCACGCGCGGCCCCGACAGGTAAGAGACGACAGTCATTTGCGGGGAACTTATGAGGGAAGTTCTAACAGTAACTACAATAGCTCTCTCTGTGGAGACAGAGAATTTGTTCCCGGCACACTGCCTGACACTGCTCACAAGGCAAACTAAGCCCAACAGAAGAAAAAAATTGTAAAGAATAAAAAAAACCCACTAAAAGAAACGCGTGCTTTTAAAGCCGCTCGGTTCTGGGCACGGCACTGAAAGGTTCCGATGACCTCGGCTCGTTATGGGAAGGCACAACCTCTTGGTCAGCGTGGCCACGGCTCCCGGGTGAACAACTACAAGGCACAGGCCTGGAAGTTCAAAAAATCTAAGAAGACCTTTCTTTGCTAGGAAAATAATAAAACCCACGGGAACGTGAGCGGCGGGTTCCCAAAGCACTGGCACGGCAACGCTGTGCCATATATTACACTGCCACGCTTCCAGAGCAGGAATTCTTTAGCCACATATGCAGGCAGTGACACTGTAACACATTAAATACGGCTGCAGGTGCCAGGTGTGCTTATCTCTGGTTATTTCTGGATACTCGAGATCATTTATCCGTTTCTCATCTTCCATTTATTCTGTATCAGCCACCTCCAGTACATTCCTCCTGCATTTTATTGTGTAAGTGTCTGGACCCTGAAGAAATGG
>JAWWES010000168.1:1401332-1417088 GCA_035583135.1 Lophotriccus pileatus
AGCAGGAATTCTTTAGCCACATATGCAGGCAGTGACACTGTAACACATTAAATACGGCTGCAGGTGCCAGGTGTGCTGGGAACTATACATCAGGCCAGCAGCTTATCTCTGGTTATTTCTGGATACTCGAGATCATTTATCCGTTTCTCATCTTCTATTTATTCTGTATCAGCCACCTCCAGTACATTCCTCCTGCATTTTATTGTGTAAGTGTCTGGACCCTGAAGAAATGGCATTGCCTCTTTATGCACAGATATACAGAAAATTGATATGCCTTGTTAGATTTTCTACAGGCCCCCATTTAATTTGAATTAATTAATAAATAAAACCCTCTACCAACTTCCTGGCTCTGCGTGTTTCAGATTATACCTTTCAACTCTGCACTGAATAAAATAATTCATAAAAGGTCTTTCTTGTTCTGTAGAATTACATCTTCAAAACCTTCTAAGACAAACTGAAAATAGTGACTCTGACTCTATCAAGGAATTTTCAACTTAAATTAATATTTCTCTTGACAATTTAGACTGAATTCGAGGATTCGTTTCAGGACAATATGTTCTGTAATAATGATATGTAAAATGAATGAGTCTAAACACAAAACAAAATCCCCCTAAACACAGACCATTTAAATTCCTTGAAACCAGTACCAGGGATGCTCTTTCTATTCTCACTCAGACAAAATGAAATCTCTACTCTACATTTTTAAACCAACCAGTCTTCTTGAAGGCATAGAACTCATGGCAACAGCTAACTAACAAAAAATGATGAAAACTCCAAGAGTTAAAGGTCTCCATTTTGTTGCCAAGATGATGTATCTGGTTCTGAGAGGAGCAGCGTGTGTGATCCTTCCATTAACACAGCAGCACTCTCAGAGAGCAGCCATGCAGAGTAGCTGAGCAGAACACCACCAAAGGTCACAGTGGAGAAGGAAAAAAGGGGGAAGAAAAATCATAGACCACCCCTAAGATTACCATCAGCATTTTAATTCTCAGAGGGTGTTTGAAACTCGTATTACAGTATTTGTTCTGTGCAGTCTCATTACACTGACATTTCTAGCACAAAAACTGTCTTAAGAACTTTGTACAAACAATTAAAATAATCTCCAAACCATCTAACAAGTTGCAATGTGAATCAGAACTCTCCCTCAGTAACACAAAGAGGGTACCTAAGTGGAAATTTGCAAGGTATAGAATAGTAACAAGAGCAGAAAAAAATTAATTCTTCCTACAAACATGCCTTCCTGTCAAAGTTGCAAACATCACTGTTCAACAAACAAAAAATGATGAAATAAATCAAACTAATGACAAGAGAGATATAATCAAAATGAAACAATTATATTAAAAACTTGCAAGTAATTTCAAAAATTATACCCAGTTTATATATAATTTTTTTTCATGTACAATTGGGTATTTATTCAGTTTTAATTTATTCACTTCTTTCCACCAGGAGAAAAAGCGAATGCCTGGCTGACTCTAAATTTACAAAATAAACAAACAATAAAGATGAAATTTCCCTCTTCCTTAATACCTGTCAATTATCATAATCTTATATGCAGATTGTTAACAACCAGAGAACAGAAGTCCCTGAAAGAATCATTGCTGAAAATTGAGGGAGCCACTTAATCTGGCATTTCTCAGTGACGGGTCCTGTCCCACTGGAAGCAATAATGATGTCACTAATCACTGCATTAAACAAGTATAGGACAAGGCTCCTATTTATTAAGTATGCTGGACCACATGAAATTTTAATTCTGAACATTATTTTCCCCAAAACTACCACTTCACCATTCACAGGAAAGAAAATAACCCATTGTTAATGCTCACTGCTGGCCAAAAGTGAATGCGCTTTAAGAAACAAAGAAGCCTACAGTAATTAAAAAGTAATGACTTTTTCCTTTGTGCTCCCTATATAAAAGGAACAGGAGGGAAGATATACTGGACTAGCACCTTTTCCTTCCCACAAACAGATACAATAGCTAAACGTTTAGGAGTAATGTGCTGACCCTGATGCTCACAGTCACTGCGCTCGATTCCTTATACCAGAGAAATTGTAAACGTGGTAAATAGCAAGTTTCCTGGCTTACAAATACATCACATCAAGTCCCTTCTATCATACTCCTCTCTCCTTCCCTCCCCCATTCTCTCTCCATCTGCTGCCCTCCTGGGAAGGGAGCGCTACACTTAATGGCTGTGTGCTTTTAAGTCTAATGTGCTGGATATAAGTTAATGCCCAGTACAGTAAGTGGGGACTGTGCTGCAAGGAAGCCTCTGGTGCTGTTTTTTCCCTGTTAACATCCAGTGGAATCTCTGTAGCCCCAGTGTCAGGCAGCACGCAAGGAAGAGAGGGTCTGGGAACACGAAATTCACAACCTGCGACAAAAACAAAGACACCACATGGCACAATAATTCAAACCATCTTTTGGTAAAACCAGGAAACAACTGGGATTTTCTTATTTGTCTTCTCCCTCAAGATAATGGTTTACATTTAGAAAATATGCCCATTATAAAATGGTGCATATCAAAATAGGGGTGAGCATTTCCCTGTCAGTGGAGAGTACAGAGGTGAACTCTCTCTCTTGACAGCAAAAATAAAATGGGTCTGATCCATCACTTATCAAGAGGACAACTGTATTTGGGGATTACAAGTCACCTTCCTCTCTTAGCCATCCTCTCTGCCCCCACTCCAAAAGCTTCAGCAGCACCACTACCACCAGTGCTCATTCCACCAGCATTTTGTTACAGCCAACAGCAGCAGATCCTGCAGGATACATCCAGCTGATGTGCTCCAGGTTTATGGAGGTTATGACCAAGTTTTATGGTCAACTCTTCAGAAGGAATAAAAGGACTGCAACGCCCGGTACCTAAAGTTTATTGTTTGGAATCCAGGCTTGCAGTTTTCTGCTCTAACCACTTGGTCCGGCTCCAGGAATGTTACTGGGTACAAGATTATCATACCCTAACATTTTGTTTGAAACAGGCAGCAAAATAAAAAACATTAAATGAAGTCTAGTCACATTTTTACTACAGGACAGAATTGGTTGGACTTTGGTGTTTTAAATGCACACATGTTTGCTGTTTCATTTTATGTGATCTTAATTTGCAGGTTTGGGGTTTTTTTAAAACATTTCTAGTAGTTAATATATTGAATTATATTGTGGTGGACTTGGCAGTGCTAGGTTAATGGTTGGAGCTGATAATCCAACCTAAATCAATCCATAATTCAGCCACAGCTTCCTCATAATTAAAACCAACCACACACTAACACAAAACTTGCCCTCTACAATACACAATCTCAAAATTGCAATCTTAATGGCCCACATCAAAACTAAAAGTAAACAGATAAGATCTGAATTTCCAAATCTCATACACCTCTTTGTATCTTCTGAAATATCTCTATGAAATATGTGCACATCTGCACACACCCAGCCTTACCTCCTTCCTCTATTCTGCCCTGCTCTGCATGTGCACACTACAGAAACGAACTGCAAGCCAGTATCAGGATTTCTGCAAGCAGAAACAATCACAATGAAGTCCATAAAACTACAACTGCATGTGCCAAGTATGATTCAAACCACTGGAAACAAGGAGTCATTGCTTCAAGGACCAAAACTCACAACTTGCTGGAATCCTCTCTAGAGACTTGGAAAAACCAGGTGGGAAATAAGAGGTGAATGATTTTCCCGTGCAAGACTGAGGGGACTTCCTACCCAGCACTGGCACTCCCCTCTCCCTGCCAGCACACATCACTCGAGGCACTGCAGGTAACCCCAACACCAAACTTGACTGTGTCTTCAAAGCAGTAACTCCACAACCTCATTGCTAAGAGATGCATCTTTTAAAGACATCTCCCTGCTCACTGTACCTCTGCCATGCCTAAGAGCATTTATTTTCTCAAGTTATGCCAGGGCATTTTACACAATTCAAACCCAAACTCTTCAAGTGTTCCTTTAGGAAGGGAGGCACACTAGCTATCCACTTCTGAATTTTTCCATGGATACCAATGTTAGGGAATTGACTCTGAAATTAAGCCACCTAATTAAGCTCAAGATCAGAAATCCAAACTCAAAAAATTACCACGCCAACATTCAGTACAAAACCCAATGTCCATGGTCAACATTTGATCACTTCTGGAATAGTCTTGCATCAAACATAAGCAAGCTGCATATAGTAATTCAACACATAACACACATCTAAAACCACATTGTTTGCAGGGCTTTCCTCTTGCTTATTTGTCCAACAAAATATTCAAGCAAAGGTTTGCAAAAGAGAAGAACAAGATGTGTGATAGGTGGGTGCAGCACTTCCCTTGGGCTTGGAATAGCCACATGTCACAGGGAACACACTCCCTGATCACTGCTGTCAGGGAAGCCTCATTCTGCCACTGGGAGAAAACCATGAGCCAAAAATTCTGCAGTGGGATGTGCAGTGTGGGGCCTGCAAATTTAGTTAGGTTCTAACTCTCTGTTTGGAAGTCTAGGCTCCAGAAGTTGTTTCACAGGACAGACTGTGTTCTCACCCTTCAAGCAAGAATCTGCTGCTTCCACAACAACATCCCTACTGCCCTGACATGTTAACAAAAGAAATTACAAGCTTCCAGTGCAACACCCTGATTGCAACATATATCCACCTTTTCTAACTACTTCACTGCACAGAACTGCCTGGGCCAGCAGTCTCCCTCCAGCACAAGGTACTGGGGTAGGAACCGCTTCTGCAAAAAGTGTTCCTGGGTCAAGTCCCATCACACATCTCCCCTAAAGGTAAAAGAGCACGCTGTGTGTTGTACACAGACATCAAACTGTAACTCAACTGTCTCTCAGTACGACTGACCACGAAATGAACAACACAAGTAATACCACAGCATAGAACCAGATCATGTAATGAGAATTTCCATTTGTAGTGCTCAGCTACTGAGCTGAGCCCTTAAAGTGCTTGTTATCTGAAGGCTTCTTTACATGATTAATAAAGCATAAAAGAACATGAACACATATGTGCATAAATAAAAAACCTTTTTTTCTTCCTGCCTCTCGGGTTTTACCACCAGTGGCCAGACTGGCTCTACAAGGGGTCAACAGCACAATTTCTACCAATGAAAATCTTTGTCAATATTACTTCTTCAGGAAAGATGAACAAATATCCCTCTCCTATCCTTGCACACTGGCTGATCCATAAGCACACCTCCCTCTCTGTGCTGGCTGCCCCAGTAACCCACTACTGCTGAGGCTACACCAAGAGAGAGATCACTGAAAATAGCTCACTGGAAAACAAAACAAACAAAAAAACCCAAACAAACAATCAAAACCCCCACACCACTAAAAGGATATTTTTAGCTCAGATTGTTCAGTGTCTCAATCTCTACAGCAGCCCCAAAAAGGCTCTGCCAACGCTCCCAGGAGGGGGCAGAGGGTGCAGCACGGGGGCAGGGAGGAGCAGCCGGGCAGGTTCAGTGCCAAAGCCCTGAATATCAGGGATCTTCCCGGCTTCCAGCCCTGCAAGGAACCTCCAGGCACAGCTCTTCTCATTCAGCCAAGGCGTGGGAGCTGCAGAAGGCTGATGCCTCACACTGAGGGACTGACGGATTGATTCTGATGGGCACAGAGGCCGCTCTGGCAGCCTGTCCCCACGAGCACCAGAGGTAAAGGGCTTTTCCACAGTTTAAACCAGACCTGGCTTCTGTCTCAGGACAGGGCAATGTGGAAAGAGAGTAATAATAGGGCAGTGGTGACAAAAAATTATTTTAAACCTGTCCTACATTTACAGTAATAATATTGGCACTTTTACTGCATCAGCCTTCCAGGGACATCAGACCATTTTTTTAAAGGTAGATTGGTAATATTCCTTTTTACAATGAGAAAAAGAAAGGTCAGAAACTTAATTTTTCAAGAGTGTTTAGCATATTATGACTGCGCTGTATAAACACAGTACAAGGCGCCTAAACTTCAGTTTTATTTACAAAACTGCAATTCCTGATCCTTGTATCACCACTTGTGTTAACACTTTCATCATGTTCCACTCCAGCATTTCAAAAGGCTCCAAGCATAGCTTCATAAAAAAGTATTTATATTCATCTTACATGTAAAATTTAAGTTTAAAACTTAGGTGATGCTTAAATTTTTGCCCAAGTAACTTTAAATAATATAAAATTCAGGAAGATAGTAGAGATCTTCACTCACACAGACACACAGACACACACACAGGCACCAGTAACAGAGCTTTCATAACGATGATTAAAATTAGCATCTTTGCCACTCAGCTTCCATTGTTCTATGGCGGAAGAACCAAAAACCACAATCAGCTACTGGCCCTCTTCTTGAGAGCAGAACTGTTTATTTTGGGACTGTTGTAAGGGTTCTCACCTCCAGCTGTCCTCCCTGTATTCTGCTGGAATCCCCACCAGGCCACTGCAGGGAGAGCTCAGCTGCTCAGGGGCAGCTGCTGAAAGGCTACTGCTCTTGGCTAAAGAAAAACAGGTTTGTTTTCCTTAACACACCAGGCTGTGAGCTGCTGCACTCCAGCAGCACCCACGTCAGTGAGGGACCAGTGAGGTAAAAGGGGACTAAACCTGCACAAAGGTAAGATGACTGTGAGTCGTGATCCCAAAAAACAATCCCCGCGTCCAAAAGTAAGGCTCGACTTGTAAGCACACTCATTCAATGTACTTATGTTTTCACTGCCAGAATTTAGATGTGACTTGGTTGTTTCAGACAGTACTGGGGGTTTTATTTATTTGTTTCGAAAAATAAGTAGTGAAAAGGAACTTGGGTGGCCATGAGCTGTGGATGGCTTTGTAAAAAGTCTTATTAAAGGCCAGAGCAACAATTTCCACCAAAACCTCTGTCACATCACTATCAGCTGAAACAGCCTGCCCAGTCTAAATATGTAACTAAATATAATTGACTAGTTTAAGACTGAATCTCTGTATTCTCTCAACCAATAACGTTACATGTACGAACTCCACTATTCTCTAAATGTCAAATGAGTTCATATTTTATTAATGCCAACTCTTTCCCCTCCCCCTAAATATCACACACCTTATAGGAAACAAAAGTTGAGACTATTACAAATCAAATGCATGATTTCCCACTAATCTCAGTGGGAGTTTATAAAGCACATTAAAAGCAGGACCATTTCCCAAAGAAAAAGGAGGCAAGATCCTATTTCTCCAGGTTAGTAGTCTAATAAAGATCTCTGGGTTTTAACAGTGTAAGGCTTTATCACAGTTGAAAGTTTTTTCTTCTATGATCACACAGCTCTGTTTATATTTTACTATTATTATTATACATACACGTGTACACACACTCATACCTTTAAATATTTTATTCAACCATATATATATATATCTTTAAATATTTTATTCGACCATATATATATATATATATATTTCTGCTAATATAAAACTCTGCTTATGCTCTTTGTTTTAAAATGAGACTATTCACACAGGGGTTTTCTCCAGTACAGAAAAGGCAATAAAATTATATAGTTACAGATTGTTCAAGGTATCTCCAGGTATGAATAAACTTACTTAGAAGACTTTTGCTCTGGCACAGAAACCTCTATCTTTCTTACTCCCCTACTGCTGAATTTAAAGCACAGGAGCTTTAACACGTACATAAAGTATCCTAAAAACAAGCCACCAAGCCATGCTGGTGAGACCAGAGGAAAGATAATGAACTCCTCTAAAAGGCTCAGCCTGCAGCACCTTGGGCTACAGCTGTTTTACTTTCACAAAACTGCCCCAATCCTCCCCAGATGGGCCTGACCAAACAGATACACAAAGTTTATTTCACTCTTCCTATATTTTTTATTTCCCCCTGCAAGTAAATGGGTTGTTGTACCTAAATCGGGAGGGTTTTCTCTCTGGTTAAAGCCTAAGTAAGTAGTTTTACATTTGGATTTGATCCCCAGGCTGCATCCTGCTGCTGCTCACTGGTGTTGGTACCACTGATCCCAGCCTCATACAGAACACCTCAAAAGTCTAAACAGCTTAGAACTTGTTTAAAAGAAAAACCCCAAACAACCCCAAATGTAAAAACAAACAAACAAAACCCAAAACAAACAAAAACTTCTCATACTTGGCAGTACCACACCAAAGGAGCAAGAAGCATTTGCCTCTAAGTCACAATTCTTGGCAAAAACACATAAAGTATGAAAACTTTCAGAAGAAGAAGAAGAATCAATATGAAGCAAAGGGAAGCATACCATAATTGTTATTTATTATTTTGCAGCTGCCCTTGAAAGCAGGGAACTAAGGTGATGCATTTAATTAAAACTAACAGAAAGTAAACATGACTTCTACAAAACATTCGAACACAAACACTTCAGACCACCTTCAGAAAGTAAGTGAAACCTGTAGGTGGGAGCATTGCTTAAGGCGACAAAATAATATTTCAAATTATATCCCTTTATGCAAAATGACTGTAATATTTACCTTTAGAATACCTGTTCAAACATTAATTAGCAGAGAAATGAAATAAAAAAGAATGGATAAGCTGATTCAAAAGTTATACAGCCAGAGCTTAAGTAAGTGACAAAGCTGCTGCCCCAGCCAGCCCAAGCCAAGGGAGCTGTAATAAATCCCCTGTTGTTCACCTGATCGTACATTTAAACAGATGCACTAAGAAGTGCTGGTGGAAATACATATATAAAGATAAGAGAACTGTATCCCAGCTGACACTGTCATACAAAAGTGGGAGAAAAAGCAGAGGATGTGTCCCATGAACAGGCAGACTGATGCCAGGAGCGCCTTACCCACCAGGTTTATGCTGGTGATATTCCATGGACTCCCCTCTACTCTGGGTGAAACGAGAGCTGAGCCCAAAGGATACCAGAGCCAGAAATGGCTTAGCATGTGCCATGAACCCAGTCCTCACCTTTGCACATGGAGATGCATATCCATAAAGAAATTACTTCTAAAAAAATTCCCTTAGCAAACAACACTATCCTTAAGCTGCACCCAGCTACTGATTTATGGTATGCAGCAGGGCCCTGCAGCAATATATTGCCCTGCTGTTCACATACCTGTCACAACACTCAGTTCCCATGTTGCTTTACTCATTTCTCATCATCCCATGATTTTTAAAATAAATTTTTCACTGGAGAATAAAGCTTCCTCAAACTCCCTCTTAGAAAAGAAAAAGACAGCAACAAAAAAAAAAGCAGATTGTAAAACCAAATCAAATCAATCCCAAAGGCTGCAGCATTGTGGCACTAAGAGAGATACAACAGGGTAAACAGATCATGGTTTCTTTGTTAATACTGCTTTTACCAATTTTCTGTTCAGGTTTCTCACTTGATGACATCCTCTTTCAAAAATCCACACAGTGCTTCCACTACAAAACACCGAGAAGACAAAGACCCTGTCTGAAGCTACCACAGAATCCAGGCTCTCCTCCCCAGAAATAACTCAGCTGTTCTTACCATCACACAAACCCTCAGCCATAGTCATCTTCACTTCCATGCTTTCCTCTACCCTCCTGGTAGGATCCTGTCTTTTTTTTTTTTTTGCCTCAATAGGTTTTCTAAAATCCATCATTTGTTATCCAGACCTACACCTGAATCCAGACTCACCAGACTCACCTCCTGCACTACAACACTGCTCTCTCTGCTTCCACTGTGAAACTAATTCATTTCCAATTTTTCTAAATTTTGATCTCCCTTTAGTTTGCCACACTCTCCCCTGAAACCAAATTACTGATTTTCAGAAAGTTGCAGTATTTAAGTTAAGAGTAATTTAAAATACTGTCACTGTACTGCACTTTGTAGTTTGGGTATTTATTTCAGTTACAGTTTTTCCAAATGAGAAAAGCACTTTTTAAGACATCTGTCGAATTAATATCATTTAAGAGATACACTATCTATTAGAGGAGTGGCTGTATAAACGTTTTCAATCAAATGTAATTAATGAAAACTTTTTCACCTTGAAAAGTCGGCCACATCCAGGACAGACAGACACTCTTCAGCATCCTTCCCGAAGTTCCCTTTAGGAACATTGTAACCACATGAAATCCTATTAGTAGGTGCTGAACTCCTACATTGTGCCTCTTCCGGCAGCCTTCTACATAACAAAAATGCAATGAAGTACCATACAACTTTCCCCCCTTATTATGCAAAATCCTTATCAAATTCAATAGTGTGACATCGTTCAAAACCCTGCCTAACAATGGCTCGCAGGAGGTCAAGAGATGTCGGCTTTGTTTTTAGTTTCACGTGCTTTTCAGTCCATTAATGCTAAAAGAAAGACAACCTTCACAGAAATAACCGATAAAGATCAAACCCAACTAAACAATGGGAAGGAAATTCAGACTTAAAACTGGTACTCAGCCCTCTGCTGTGCCAAGGTGCTGGGCGGCACAAGGATGCTGGCTCCCACAACACCCAGGAATAACGAGGTGAGGAGAGAAGGAGCCTTCAGCTCCCCACTTCCCATGCTCTTGTTGGTTCGGGCCAGAGCTGTTGTTTTAAGAGAGTATTTATATTTCTTGGGAGGAACTACCGGGCAGACCCCACTCCTCTGGGTGGCAGGTTGCGAGTGGAATGGAATGTGTCATGCGGCACACGTTCCACCCGCAACCAGGAGCACAAAGGATTCACTGATCAAGGGGGACAATTAGTCCCAATTAGGCCTATTTCGCAGCTGAGTGTAAGGGCTGGGGGGAAGGGAGCTCAATTTTTAAAGCAATGGGTCCCTCAGGCAAGTTAAAAGAAAGATCGGTGAAGTGACAAGCTTGAGAACACGCGCCCTACCCTTGGCACGGGAGAGTCCCACAGAGGCGGTGGCACCGAGCCTCGGGCAGCCACCTCCAGGAGAGGATGGAGCAGGGCTTCCCCAACCTCAGACACACCGGGTAAGAAATCCGATAACCGTTTTGCCCCTTAGCTCACGTGACTAACCAAATTTCCCAGTTTTCAACCCACTCCTTGGAGCAGCAGTTGTCCGTCTCAGACACAGGCAGACACGCACACAGACAGACACACGGGCAGGAAGGTCGGGAATACTCACATATGCACATGTGGAGGCTGGAACCTGCTCTGGTTGATGTTGTAGTGCGTAAATGCCTGCGTTGGGTTGGAGCTGTATTCATCCACTGTTATGGTAACTTTGCCTTGTGAAGGAATTCCATGAGCCATCCTTCCTCCTTATGGACATGAGCAGCTCACAACTTCCCAAGGCCAGGAGCAGGGCAGGGCATTGTGGTCCAGGCAGCTCCCGATTCCCAGCAGCTCCTCATCAACTCCGTGACTTCTGCCAGGAGAGAAAGACAGCACACACTGCTATAAGCTATGAGAGGATGTAAACACACACGGACAGATTACTCTATCCTCTCCTGATTTCTATTCAGACACCTTTCTCTATCTTTTTATGTACCCATCACCCCATTCTCTAAGCATTACTATTCACTCTTTTTTTATTTGTTTATCTTGGGGTGGGGGGAATAAAACATCTGCGTTTAAAGCTCCTGTTAAATACTCCATATTTCACATTCTTTACTGGAAATAACATCTTGTGCTAATTGCAACCACAAAAATTAACACATGGACCCAGCCTGCTGAAAGACAAATGACTCCCCACAAACATACACACTTGTTTTCAAGGCCCTATTGCAGCTTTATAACATGAATGACAGTCGAGACACTTACAAGAAACTGATGTAAAGAACATTTTAAAATTGTGTAGCTAAAGTTACGCCCAAATACCTTTAAATCAAAGCATTTATTTGTCTAGAGAGAGGAGATCACCCAGACAATGTTAGCAAAATATCCATGTCACAGTGCACTAGCAATAAAACTGGTTTGGATTCACCACCAGACAGTAATGATTTATCTGACAGATTTAAGTGCGATTTTATGCATAAATATTTCTGAATAAGATGAAAGAAATAGGCTCTTCCCTCTGTATGCATCCCTATCTTTCACTTCTTCAAAGCGCTCTTAAACATATTTTGCGTTAAGACTGGATGTGCTCTGTAATATAAGCATAAGCCAAACAGCCAGAAACCTCCCAAACCTGCTCTGCTGAGTTTCTTGCACAAAATCTGAGCTTCAATTTCTTCAGTCAATAAACTGAGGATACCTCAGCTGCCTCCCGTTCAGAGGGACTCTGTGCAAATTGATCAGCTGATGTTCGAGGAACACTTTCAAGATGAGCAACTCTTTAAGAGCCCCGCTTACAAGGCAGATGCTCAGCTGGGACACACTATCCTAGCAAGGACTTACATGAAATCACGACACCTGGCATCAGTTGATAGCCCTCCCTTCAGCTGCCACATGCAATAGTGGTTTTTTTTTTTCATATCTGGTGTGTAATTTACAAAAGTAAATCAGTGCTTACTGAGAAGAACAAAGAGATGGGAAAGAGAAGAGAATGGCTTGAACCCTGAGCATCAAACTAAGCACTGTTTTTCCAGCGCGATTTTCCTGGACTTCTCCAGCTCCCAGAAAGAAATGTGTTTGCCATGTGTAACGTGAAATACTTGAAATCTTTGATTTGTATTCAAAATATATTTTTAATACAAAGACTAATTTCCAGTTTGGCATGAAGCATGATGAAAATGCCCTGCAAATGGCAGATGGCCTGCTATAGGCCATTTATTTTACTATTTTACCACCTCAGGCCTATGTAGGCTTCCATATGTTAGTTGGGTTGAGACATTCTGCAACCTTTATTCCAGGAACTAGATTCTGTCCTACGTCTTTCTTAGATGGAGGCAAAAAAACACAAAAGAAGATGAAGATAAAACTAAAGAATAAAGTCCCAGCTTACAAACTATCACCAGTGAGATGGTACATCTTTGTAACTCAGGTTATGGTCTGGCCTCCACACGAATCCCCTTTGTAAGAACAAGTGCAATAGTTTCAGCAGCGAGGTGAGCTTTACTAAAACAAATCTTTGCTGCCTTGGATGTGATGTAAGATGCTGCAACAACTGCTCACGAATCTTAATGTAGTGGTTGCCACACCAAGTTTGCAGCTGTTTCCTTAATTTCCTTCACAATTATATTTTAGTGTTATTTTGCATAACAGTAAAACACAACACCTGCTTCAAACCGCAGTCCTGTTCCAAGTACTATAATTCTTTTGAGATAGAAACTGCGAAGAGTGCACAACACAGAGCAGCATAATTGCCCTGTACTGAAAAGTAAATACAAATGAAAACATCTTCCTGCCAGAGAAATGGCTGTCATTAACAAGAACGCTGGCCATCAGAACTCCCAGGGAAAAAAACAAACAACGAGACTTTTTCTTTTACGCAGCAAGAACTTTAGCGTCTGCATATATTAAGAAGTGTTGTGAAAATTACATGTGTAATGTTACTTTTTTTCCACAATTAAAAACAACAATATAAAACAACACATTAAACCAACAACAAGAATATGTTTGGGCCTTCAGAAAAGCTAAATGACACTGCTTTCAGTAATCCAGCATAAGAAAGGTCAGAACATTAAATTTCATATTATAGTTCACTCATGGAAGAAAAATCTAATTTGTTCATGGGAGTGAATTATACATAAAGACAATAAGCATTTTTTTTCAAGGTTTATAACAATCTATGCTACAGAAAGAAATTACAACTAACTGGCATAAAACAAATGATAAGAGGATACTTGAATAGCTGTATTAAATACTTTTAAGTTGACTCTCAGTAAGATTATAAGTATATAAGATGCAATTCCTTCCCATTGTTCTAATCTTCAATCTTAAAAATAAATCTCTATACTTAAATTAAGACAAAGCTGAACAAACTATCCTTTGAAACTGAAATTCACAACAAATGCCAGACTGGGGGTTAAAAAGGAATGTAAAATTTGAAGCTGGCTTCTGTGTCAATTCCCTTAATTTCCGCTTAGTACTCTATAGAGTACTACAGCTCACCTGTCAGAATTAACTAATTATTACCTTCCTTACTGTGAATGTCTCTGAAGAAAACAGAAAAAGAAGCTGAACCCTTCAAAACTTTAAACAAGAAATTATTTTAGGCCCAAGATTAAAAAAAAAAATAAATAAAAAGACTACTTTGAATCGCTCCTGTTCTTCTTTCTCCAACTGCGAGCACTGTTCGAAGGTTACACGCAGGAGATGATTACAAAAGAATAAAAGTTGCATTATTTTCCCATCTATCAAGTATAACAATGTGTAATATCTTCCACGTCTTACGAGGCAGCTTTAAGTAAGAATGACCATATTAAAAACCTAAATAATGATTTTTTGGCATGTTGCGTTTTCCCAGATATAGGCAGTTATCCTTTTCCAGCCTGCAGTTGTACCGGCAGCGAGACAGGAGATGTGCCATTGTACATATCTGCTCGGTGTTACAGGTAAAAACCGGCACTTTCTCACAACAGGGCTGGCCCAAACTTAGACGCAGCTAATTGTAAATCTGTCCACTGCTGCCCTGTCATAAAAACTACCACGAAATAACCACAGGTCAGTCATTTGAGTTGTAACATTACATTTCACGGAGAGCTACACACACGAGCCCTGCGTACGAACACGCACACACAGAGGCACGCGAAAAACCCATTTCCCCAAATAAAATATTTACGCCTTCCTCATCTGAATTTCAAAAATTTGCCTCTGGCTGTAAGAGAAAACGCTGCTGAAAGGCAGGAGACGAGAAGGGTTAAGCCCGTGTCAACACCTTCTGTTGGTACATCCACTATCCCGGCGCTGTTACAGCCACAGCACGCGTTCCGCCCGCCCGGGGTGCGGGCACCGGCCCCGCCGCCCCCGCATCCCCCCGCACTCACGGTGCGCTGCCCCTCAACCCGCGGGGGTTTGGCAGCGGCCTCGCAGCCCCCGAGATGCTGCGCTGCAGTTTGCGGACAACTCCTGGCTCCAGACACCCCGGCGGAGGCGCGGGAGGGGCCGGACCCCGACACTCCCCCGCCCCGCTCCCCCCCCCGCCACCCCGCCGACCCCCGGTACCTGCGCTCCCGGCCGCTCCCCACCGCCTCCCGCCGCCGCTCCCGGGCCGCCCCGGCCGCGGCCCCGCGGGGCGCCGGGCTCGCCCCCCGGTGATTGATGGCTCCGGGTGGCCAATGGCTCCGGCGCGGCCCCGTCCCGGCGTGTGCCGCAGCCCCCGCCCCGCGCCCCCTGCCCTGCCCCCGCCCCGCGGCTCCGGGGGGCATCGCTGCCCTGTCTGCGCCGTACGTGCCGCGCCGCACAAAGTTCGCGTCGCCCCCGCGTCCACCGGGCTGCCGCGGACCGGGATGATCCGCGGGGGGAGGATGCTCGGGGGGAGGGATGCGATGAACTCCGCGGCAGCCGCGGGCGAGCGCGGCGGGGCCGGGCGGGGGTGGGGGGGAGGCGGGATGCCCGCTGCTTTTTATCCCGGCGGTGCCAAGCGCGCCGTCCCCCGCATCTCGCCCCCAACCCCTTGAAAGCTTCCAAGTGTCTGAGGCCTCCGGGATCAGCGTTTCAGAGCGGCTTCTCCGCCGGCGAAAGGGCGAGGGACAACTCCGCCGGGGAACGGCGAACCAACCCGCCTTTCCCTCCTTTACTTTTGCGGTGTGTTCCCTCCGTACACACACACCCCCCCACCCATCCCCGGGTCTCTCCGCGCCTGCAGCCCCGTCCCCGCCGGCCGCTCGGCGCTGCCGCCCGCCCGCTGGCCCCAGCCAGCACAATGCTCCCCGGCCTACCCTCCCGGCCCCGCCGCGCCGCCCCCCGCCCCGACCCCGCGCCGCCAGCCCCGCACACCCCCCTGCTGCCCCCGGGCCGCTTCCAGCGCCGCCGACCCCTCGCCGCCCCCCGGCCCGGGCGG
>JAWWES010000168.1:1417501-1483509 GCA_035583135.1 Lophotriccus pileatus
CAGCACTAATACCAGGCTAAGGGACCGCGGGGTCCCAATGAAAAAGCCCCCCGGCCCCGGCCGCCCCGCCGAGCCCTGCCCGCTGCCCGAAGCCCCGGAGCCCCGCCCCGCCCCCCCTCCCGCGCTCTCGCCCATGACACGGCACCTCTAACCCGCCGCTTTGTGCGGCGCTGCCCCCGCCGTGCCCGCCCTGCACCGACACCGGCCCGGGGCCGCTCACCTTCCTTCCCTCCGCCGGCTGCCGCTGCGGGCGGGTCGGGGATGCCTTCAGCGGGGCCGCTCCATGGGGCTGCGGGGGCGCGGCCGGGGCAGAGCCTGCGCCCGACCCCGCGGCGGTGCCCGGCGGGGCCCTGGCTCCGCGTCCGGGTCCGGGTCCGGCTGCGGGAGCGGGGCGGCGGCGGGCGCGGTGCAGTGATCGGGACTGCCACTGGGGTCAGGGAGCAGGCACCAGGAAACACGGCGGCCACGGCGCGCTGCTCGCACACACACACACACACACACACACGCACGGCTCCTCCCGCTGCCTCGCACTTCACCCCCCCGGGCAGGGAGGGAGGGAGGGAGCAGTCGCTGCTGCATTTCCCAAGTGCGGCACGGCTTTCCCCGAGCCGGGCCGGCTGGAGCGGTGGCTGTGCCGCCCGTGGGGGTCACGCCGGGGTGCCCCGGGGGAGCGGCGAGGGCAGCGCCGGAGCCCGGCGGGACCCCCTTCCCCGCCCGCCTCGCACCCCCAAACACGGCCGGCCCCGCACCGCGCACCGCCGATCGGCTCTGCCCCTGCCCGCACGAACCGCAAAATAAATAAGCAACAACAGCAACAATTAAAAAAAATATTAAAAAAAAAAAATCCTCGGAACGGGTTATCGCATCTTCCGCCGCACCTTTCGTCACTGGGTGTCAATGCGGTGCTCTGCTCCTTTGTAGGTAAGCTCACCTCAGAGGCCAGAAAAACACACAGAAACACCACTGCAGGGTTCGCCTTTGAGGCCGAACATTGTCTTAGGGTGACTGGGGCTTTTCTATGGAAAGACAGAATCAGGGAATCACGGAGGTTGCTGTTGTCTTTTTTTTTTTTTTTTTTTTTTTTGTCTCTCCCTTCCCCCCCCCCCCCCCCAATCCACAGCAATTGTGTCAACAGCCACAACAGTAATAAAGTAAAGATTATAGGTGTTTGTTCTGTTACTTTCAGACAGCAAATGGAAGGGAAGACTTCCACAAAGGTACACTTACAATGGGGAGAGAGAAAAAAGAAATAACGAAGAAAAGGAAAAAACCCAAACAATTTTGAATAGTCGAGCAGATAGAAAATAGATAACAGGTCTCTGAGAGTAAATAGTGTCCTATATATTTTAAATAAGTAATTTTGACTCTGGCCAACCTTCAGATATGCATGGCAAGCATGCAGGTTTTTCTTTGTTACTGAGAAGGGTCCCTTGTATTGCCAGGCAGAAATCCACTGGGAAGGATTGTCCTGTTCAGAAGCATGGCAAACTAAGAAAAAATCAACCTAAAAAAAGATTAAATGGCAAAAGTTTTTTTTCAAATTGCCCTTTCAGTCTCTCTTTTTTTTTTTTTTTTTACTATTGTCTTTATCTCTTTTAATAGAAGCAAGCACTGTGAACCACCAAAGGAAGATTCCTGTTTCAGACAAAATGGCCCACAGATGAGTTGTCCTCCTAATCAAATCAAAGTAACATTTCCAGGGAAACTTTGCCTGGAATGAAGTCTGAGGCTGTAGTTTCACAAGTATTTTTAGCTGACTTACTCTGACACAGCTGTAAAATAAGCAGTCCAGCATTCAACCCACTCCCCCCACTTCTGTCCCTGCACTCACCCTCCTGTGAGAGCTGGGAACCTCACCTGGCAAACTGATTCATTTAGCACCAGGGAAAAACATTCTGGTTTGGTGTGAGTCGGTCTCCTCATCCAATCCACTTCACAATTGCACAAATAATTCTTCTGGAACAAGACAGGGAGTGAGATGAGCAACTGAGGACAGAAAGAGAGCAGGACAGCTCCACTGGTACCACTGCCAACTTCAGTATAGGAACATGGAGGGGCAGGTGAGGTGAGGAGGAGCAGTGGGTTTGACCCTGAACCTGCTGCGTCCCTTCTCCACAGCTGCAGCAGGACTTTCCTGTGGTTTTGTCCTTATACATCTGGAGCCCCTGGCACTACAAAAAGGAGCTTCTGGCACAGAGGGAGCAACAGGGTGGTAGCCTGGGTAGGTGGCTGGACTGGGAATTAGAAAGCTCAAAGACCTTCTCTCTGACAGTTTGTATGGCAAGAGATAGATCAGACATTACCCCAGTGTTTCAGTGTCCTGGTACTGACATGAGCACTTACCTGATCCGCTGGTCCTTGCACAAAGCAAGCTCTGAGGCCTGAAAGTTAGAGGTGCATGGTGCTTGTATGAATCCCGAGTGGGACCTGACTCTGGGTTCACACTTCCATCCCCATACTGAGTGCTCCTCAACACCACCAAGCTGTAATACAGTCACCAGGAGCACTGGTTTCAATATAGGACTTGACAAACTCTGAAACATTTTCTGTTAAGAGCACACAACGAAACTTTTCATTTTTTCAAACTGCTTGTTTTCTGTTTCCCCAAGAACAGTATGCTTTCCAAAGATGCACCCGCTTTAGAAATGCACTGGCCCTGGAGTTGCTCAAAGAAGGAAAAACTATTTTATTTAAATTGCTTAAAGGACTTTCTGAGGAAAAGAGTTCCCTTCTGTAATTCAGAGGAGCAGCAGTAAAATGCAAATACAGAAAAATAAAACATCTATAGTTTGGCTGGAATGTGTATTTATTAATACACACTTGACAAGAGGATCTCAGAGATAAATTCAAAAAGCGAAAACGTAAATGAGCTGTTTATTGTGAGTGTCACAGGACTGATTTTTCTAGCTGGGTGAAAGTCAAAACTGAACAAACAGCTTTTGTTTACTTTAGTACTTCCTATTTGTAATATTAAAAGTGTATGTTATACATGAAACCTTAGTCATGTTCAGAGTTTGCACTGGATTTTATTTTTTCACTCTTACAAATCCAAAGTGAGTGTCATCAAATGTACAGATGCAGGAGATGCATGCTAAATATTAAAAAGCACTATAGTAGCCCAAAAAGCACACACATTCTTCAAATCTGTTATGTCATCTCTAATACAGGTCATAGGAACCGTTGCCTCCAGTTTCTGCCAAGCACAAGACAGAGCTTTTGAGACACAAACAGGGTAATCTGCAGTGAACCACAGACACCCACCTCATTTTGATGTTCAGGAAAAATCTTCCCCGAGTATCTGTGAAGCAATACTAAAGTCCACATCTTAGAACTCGCTCCTTAAATAACAGGAAATATTTGAGTGATCTTTTACACAGAAAGGAATTAAAAACAAAACAAGCAAACAAACAAACCCACAAAACCAAACCAACCAACCAAAAACAACCAAACAGAAACAACCAAACAAAAAACCAAAACAACCAACTTTCAAACACGTGCAAACCACACAAGAGGAACAAATTATTTTTTTTTTTAAAAAGCCTCCTTCCAAAAAGGGTTTCAAGGCAGGTCAGTTCCCCAGTCTAGCCCACAGCACAGTCCCTGGAACGCCTACACTGGCACATGGCAGACGGCCTCAGCCTGTGCAGTGGGACCAAGACCTACACAGGGTATGCTGCAGTTTCACCAAAAAAATTGGGCCAGTGTTTCACACTATCTTTTCGTCTGGACCCAGTATCAGAGGGGTTTGGTTGGTTTGTTTCAGTACATGGATTTTTTAGCCATTTTAAGACCAGAGCATCAAGGGTTGATTGTCCATTGCAGACAGAGTTCAGTTTTGGCCTGCAGAAACGGGCACGCAGATAGAGTACTAAACAACGTGTATTTTGATTTGTTAACATTTTAAAAAAGTAGATCCGGTGGACAGGCACTGGTAGCAATCTACACCAAAAGTCACTGGACTCACCATGTGTCAGTACAGATCACTGCAGTTCTGCCAAAATCTGTAACTCAACAGCCTCATTCCCTTCATGACAGCAGGAATTCTTCAGTAGCTGTGGAACAGAAGACAACAGGAGAAAACTGCAGTAGTTTAGGCTTAATGCCCCACTGAGTCCCACAACCTTCCAAATTTGCTGAATACAGTTGGATAGATTTAAAGATCTCCACTGCTCTCTCTCTTTGCCTGTAGTCCATAAGTCACAGAGCATTTGGTGTGCATGCTGGCCAACAACATGAAAACAACAGAAAATCATAGTATTGTCTGTGAAGAACAAACAAATAGAAAAAAAAAAAAAATCCAGGATTCCAATTTTGAAGATACAACCTGGGTTTTTTTTTAGCTCTTAGAGCTCCTGTACAAAATCACAGACTGGAACTGGGAGCTAATTGAATCCTAGAAGCTGATTAAAAAAAAAAATGCCTCTTGGCTTTTGGTTTTTATATTCTGTCCCATTATGAATTTTTACCTCACTTTTTCTCTCACAAACAAGGGCCCATACACTAACACTCCAGCAAACACTACATCTTCAGGAAGACTTCCTGAAGCCCACCAGCTTTTGGAGGGAAATGACAGTTCTCAAAAGGAAGTGAAATTTGTGCCTCCTGTCAGAATTGGCAGGCACAGAGGAGAACAGCATGGTAATGCTGATAGAGCATCACCTAAGACTCCTGAAGGAAATACCACTAGTTGCCCTCTGGGCAGACTTTTTATATTTGATGGACCAGAACTTTGTCTGCTGCCTTGCCCCTTTAAAATAAATCAAATGTTTGATTGGAACTTTCCTAATCGCCCCCTCTAGAAATAAAAAATGATGCAAAAAAAAGCTCTGGGTGAGTCATTTGTCCTTCTAAAAAACCCCAATGTAACTGATAGTCAAGTTACCTAGAGAAGAAACCTTTTTTTTTTTTTTTTTTCCCCAGAACATTCCACTGGACATTCTTTTTTTTAAACTGAAAAGGATATATGGGTGATTTATTCCTTCATAACAGAACAGGCAATGACTTCAGTTTTGTATGTATATAAAGATCCAAGTGTTGTTTGATGGAGAGCAGTTACTGCAAAAGACATTACTACAGGAACTCCCAAATACTGAAGGCTCTGGGCACACTATAAGGAAAGGTTTTTGGGGGTCACCTTCTGGTCAGTGAGCTGTGACAGGGAATAGACAACTGTGGGAGTAATGTGAGGTGTTTAAACGTTCTATTTATTACATAACAATTTACCTGTTTAGAAGAAGGTACATGCCTTTTTCCACAAATTATGATTTAATTGGTCTATAATGCATTGGGTTAAAGCTAATGCATGAGATAACCCTCAGTTTAATTCATTTGCAGTTCAGGCACTCAAAGCCCACTGTACCACATAATTCCAAAACTTGGTGGTCTATCACGAAACAGGCATTGGTATTACAGTAGAGTGTATTACAAATTTCTCCTCTCCTTGATCTTTAACTTATTCAACAACTCGCTGCCTTCTTCATCACATAGATTATCCCACCCTGTGGCAGACCCTGGCCACACTATGTTTCTGTTCCTGGATGTCTCCTCATGAGTTTTGAGAAGTCACAGCAATACCAGACAGTCTACACTCTCAATCTACCCATGTCCTTCTGACTTTAGAGAGAAGATCCAGTGAAGTGGTCTTCTGTCACACTGAGTACATCCTACAAATGGCAGACTCCACAAACTGAAATTCCTGCAGGCAGAGAAAAATTCTTCTCTCTATTCCTGAGAAAAGGTCCCTATTGCACTGAAACTTATGTGCAAAATTCTTAACATTAGTCAAAATTCCATGTGGAAAGCAAACTGCAAAACTGAAGTAGATCTTAGGTCTCAGTGCAAGTGAAGCAATTTACATGGTAGTGCAGAAGTGAGAACATTACTCCTGTGCTATCTTGAAGACATTTTTTTGAGGACTACAGATGTAATGGCAAATTCTGATGATGATGATGATGATGACTATTGTCAACAGTTACTCAGAGTTAACCTCTTTACATCTAAACAAATAGAGCTTCACTTCATGCCTTGCATAATTAACTTTATGCTTTTGACAGACATTAAGAACCATGGTCTCCAGCACATCTACATCTAGTTCCAGTTTACAGAATCCAGGTTATCTTTTGTGTCAGAACCGTGGGCCCTCTGCAGAAAATTGCAGGATGAACACAACAGTGTCGAGGGTCGACCTGCAAAAGCATACCGGTATTGGAAGAAAGTAAAGGAGAACAATGACGAGGAGAGCGAGTATATGACAATGGACTGAGAGACGAGCGGCAGCTTAATAGAAGGAAGATGCCGATGTTCTATAAGAAGAGCATGTGCTAGGAGTTTATGATACTATTTGGGGATGTTTAATTAATAAATACAAATGTTAATCTCCCTTCACTGTACCCCTGTTAAAACCTTCCCCATTGGCCACTGTTAACCCTTCCCTCATTGGCCTTCCCTCGGTTATGTCACCCTCTTATCCTCCAATCATCTCGCGGTCCCCGTTGCTACCCTACCTCTCGGTTTCCTCATTGGCCCTCTCGACCTCAACCCCACCCATTTTCTAGAACCTACCCTACCAACCTTATAAAAGCTAGCTTGACCGTTAATAAACGGCCATTTCGTGCCACAGACCGTTATCTGCCTCCGAGCTGTTCTTGTGTGCGTGTGAGTGGGCGTGACTCGTCGAGGCTCTCCACCGTTGATTTCCAGGATAGCGGCTGTGGCCTCTCCAGACGGAGTGGTCCACGAAGGTCTCGGCGTGATCGCCTAGGGAGATTAGTGTGCTTTAAAGAGCCGTCTCCCGACACAACAGAAAACCTTTAAAGGTGTCAAGTGTTCCAACATGGACATCTTTCAAATCTGAGCAACCAAGAGCCCCTAGAAAGACTTTCACAGTCATTCTCAGGAGTCTTGTCACTTTAAATGTCCCCAGTAACGCTGCTGATCTGAAGGTACACATAAACCTAGAGCCTGAAGGCAAAATTTTTATTATGTGTTAATTATCATAATTCTCAAACTTAGCTGTACAGAAAATACAGTTCAGCTTGCTTATGAATCCTCTGATTCTGTGGGGAAAGAGAGAACCTTAAATTCACAAGCAGTGCTCTCTAATGTAAGGTAGATTTCTGGAAAGAAACGGCTAAGGTCTTACAGTATAATCCCTGGTTAATGTTAATTTTTGTCCCTTGATTTGACATTTTAAAACCAATATTTCATAGCAGCAATTGTCTGCATTCAGGCTGAAAACACTTGCTAAAAACTGAAGGATTCTACACTCTTTGTCTCCGACACCCTAGGAAAAGAAATCCTGTATTCCGGTTATTGTCTGGCATTTGAGTTCAGTGTTGGCAAACTGGTCCCTGCATGTCTTTGAGGCATATGGAAATTGATGATGAAAGTGTCTAGTATAACTACAAGTATAATTTGATGAAAACTGGAGCAGTGAACTGTGAGAAACTGCTAAATCAGTGTCATCAAACTCTGCTTGAAAAATAATGATACAGAAATACCACCAGGACACGAGAAATGCAGTGCAAAGGCTGTGAAACCAGAAAGCAAAAACAAAAAATAAGGAAACACACAAGACATTATTTTAATTGTTATTTTTAAAACACATGCCCAAAATACAGTACAACTTTCCTGTTCAAATTCACTTTACAGAGACAGTGACATCATGTCTCCTCCAAATTGTTCAAGCCCAAATCTTGGCACGAGCTGTTCCAGTAGAATATCATGTTCAGCCCTGGCACTCTCTCCTGTCTACCCATAACCATGTGCAGAATAAGAACAGCACTGTGGCCAATGCAAATCCTAGTTACAGCTCCAGTCCCTTGGGGCAACAGAAAAATACCAAAATAGAAAACATATTACAGTGTTAAAGCAATAATATTACTAAGGAAAATAAAACAAACGTAACCTCAGAAGTAAGATGACATTTATTGCCTAAAAAGTTAACAATTCCTGAAGCTGGGAAAGCACTCGATAAATAAGACCTGAAGATGGCAGTGAAAAGATCCTGATATTGCTTTATTCATGCATTTTGAATGAAAACAAAACAAACTTACACAGAAACCTGAGAGTAAGAGGACAAAGGAAGAAGATATTGTATTTTTTGATACCGTATGTATGTTTTGTTTACTGATGTTTCCCTACATCAGCAAACACACTCAAATTACTGATAAAAAAAAAACAACCTAATGATTCTATTCAGTTGTACCCATGTTTTGAGATAGCAAAATGCATATGCATGCCCAAGAAAGGGATGTAAAGCCTGCATATTTGTAGACTTGCCAGAAAAATTGTACAAAAAGATCACAGGGAGACAGAGACAGCTGGAAAAATTGGAGCAGGGGCTCCGATTTTCGTGCCAGTGTTACACCTAATGCAAAGGGAATGCAGATGATGGACTGCAAGCTATATGTTATTCCTACTGACACTTTGCAGTGTGCTTGTAGAGCTGAACAAGGACTGGGAATAACAGGAAAAAAGAAAACAAAAAGCACATGAACAAAACAAAATAAGACACAGAAATTATGGAAACTGTGCTATTATAAATTAAAATATTTATTTCAGGACATTTATTACAGTCACTTCAACGTTTTTATGTACAAAAGACAATCATCAAGACCAAGCAGCAGAATATCAAGCACTAGTTTTTAAAATCTGAAAGTTTAGCTAAACTATGCCTTCAATCTCACCATGACACACACATGGCAGAAACCATGAAATGGAAAATATCTATAAACAAACATCTCTTGAAGGTCCTATATCAAGCTTTGAAAGAATGATGATGAGAAGTTTCTGCACATGGATTTATCCAGATTAATTATGAATAAGCCTATTTAGAAACTCGTGCAAACAAGCATCTAGAAGACTCCTTTCTGTTAGGGAATATCCAGATAGGAGGCTTAGTAGAAAAAGGGTAAGTGGAATGCTGAGACGACTTTCTGGTAATACATTCAGGTCTCTAAACTAATCTAGGTGTGATTTCCATGGGTTTTGATATCATCTCTTCCCATGAGGTGGTCTCAAAACCCATGTGTTAAAAAGTCATTTTCTCTGCTGGTTACTGTTAACCCAAACCATGCACTTGAGGAGCCTTCTATGAGTGTTTTTTTCCCCTCCTCAGACCTACTGACCACAATTCCATCTCTTGTGATGTTATTACTGCACATTCCAAACTGTGATCTTTATTGTAAAAAGAGCCTTCTAAAAGAAAACCAGTTTATAAAATCAATTATAAGTCTCAGTTAGAATTTAACCAGGGTACCTTTCTGTGCCCCCAGGGTTCCTGCGGATTCCTGTTGTGCATTCAGATTTGCACACAGCGTAGCCTTTGACGGTCGCTGAGAGCAGCAGAGTCACAGTGCCTGTTTGCAGCAACCTCATTGTCACAGTGACCCATCCACTGAGGTGTCTCACCCCTGGAAAGGAGAAGCGAGAAGGGAAAAAATTAAAAACACAAAAATGGCGATGCAAGAGACAAAGGAAAAAGTAGGGGGTTCAGTTCCAACCTTCCACAAGCCCAGTGGCATAGCCAGCATGGGGCCAAACCTGCAAAATGCTACAGCTCCTAAAACAAATCCAGGCACAAAACTTTCCCAGATTACCTTGTGTCTCTACCCACATGCAAGATAAACTAATAGTCTGACAACGATTCCTTCCCGTCTAGAACAAACTGTTAACCTTAAGAAGTTCAAAATCTAGAATAAACCTGGACAAATACATATTTAAGCTTCTGCCCAAGCTTCAGACTAAAGATTATATTTTATGTTGTTGGGTCAGAGAGCAAAAGATACAGAGTTGCCTTCATCCCACTAAAATCCGTGCCTCCACTTCTAGTTAAGTTGGTATAATCGAAAAAAAGCAGGCACTCTGCCTTGCCTTGAGATTAGACCCTTATTTTTGAGATTAGATGTTAGCTATTGATACAAACCCCCTCTTATTTAAGTATATGTGATCTCTTAGCCAGCTATTTCATATGCAAAACCTATTCAATCATACTATTTCATCCACTGTTGTTGGCTTCTTTCTATTCTTTCAAGTTCAGGCTGTCATAAAGCACTCTGTAAGCTTCAAAATAAAATTTACCAGATTTGGGGGTTCTACAATGGGTAAATTACTTCTCCATATCTGAGGGTCTCTATCAAAATGCATAGTGTGAGCCAATGAGCAGTGAAGGAAGAGATCACCACTGTCAGTCCCCACTTTAATTCTTTCAGTCCAGAATGTATCTGCACACACTCGTGTTACTATGAAACATTCGCTCCTCTTCTGATGGATTTCATCAGCGCGCTCTTTCCCCACGTGTTTGTCTGATCTGAACGCTGCAGTTACCCACGTTCAATACTGCCAAATTAACAAAGCAAAAATCAATGATTAAAGCCCACCGGTCACAAAACTGCCACAGTCTGCAAGCTACTTAATTTCTTTTTTTTTTTCTTTTCTTTTTTTATACTTTGTCCTCGCTACACTGCTGTAGCTACACTGCTGTCCCTGTGCTGTGATTCTATATTTACAGCAGAACATGTGTATGTACAGCATATGTACTTACAGAAAGCTTCTGCGACACTGCTGCTGAGTGAGCTCTGGTCTCCCAGAGACGAGTGTGACCCAAACCCTGCACCCACAGGGAGCTACTCCAGTGACTGAGATGGATCTTTCCATAGCAGGCTTTGGAGCCTCTGACAGAAGAGAACTCCAAGGTTTCAAACTCTGGGCTCTGCACATGTTGTAATCAAAAATTTATTCCTTTGTGTGACTCACAGGAAAAAGGAGTCAGGCTGTCAGGATTTTGGAAGTCTGGGTTTAAAAATGGAAACGACAGGAAAATGTGCTCCTAAACTGTCCAAGAACTGATCCAATTGCCACTATCTTAAAATACTTCTGGCCATAGCGGTTCTGATTTATTACTATTGTTTTGTGTTTCCCTAAGAGGAATGACAGGATGAGAGTCATCAGATGAGATACTTTATCTGACTTAAATGGCAATGTTCTGTAATGACAAACTGTAGCTACAGAATAAGAGGAGCTGGGAGGGCTCCAAAGATACTGTTGATTAGATACACCCTCTATAGACTGGAAGTTCTCTTTTAAACATGGGGCTGAAGCTCAGGCTTCTTGAAGAGCCAAGGGCTCCATTCAGGCCTAGCACAAGAACACTTTGCCAGTTCTCCTCAGCAGGACTGAAGCAGGGCTTTGAGAAAGATGGATTTGATTCATGTCTAGTGCCCAAAAAGCATCCCTTCCCAGCACCAGCATCATCCCACTGCAAAACAGAGCTTAATCTTAGATTTCTTTCCTCCTACCAAATCCCACTGTTTTCAGAGACAATTCGGGATTTGCAAGGAATGCAGGATCCATTTCCTTTCAGATCCTAACTAAATATTTAAAAATCTATCTTGCCCCTCTGAAAGAGGTATGAGTTCTTCTGTTAGTTTAAACAGAAGTGAGATGAAGTTGCAGACTTACAAACCTGCACCTATCAGACATTATTCCTTTTTAGGCTTGGATTTTATGTCCAAAAAAAGTCACTTCAAAAGCAATGTAATGTATTTGCAAGACTCCCTAACGCTGACAAGAGCAAAGGTGTCACTGTGTAGCACAGGATGTTGATCTAAGCTGCACAAATCTATACAGATTCTCTTCTAAACAGTAGCTGGAGCTAAATTCAAAGTCCTGATTTGTGAGCTAAAGACAGACTCCACCAGCACTCAGTGATTTATGCTGTCTGCTCCAGAAGCCGTGCAGCTTCAGGATTTTTTTTTGTTGAACTCACACAGCAGTTCGAAAGTCTCATCCCACAGATATCAAGGGAATCTGCAGCAGTTCATCTGTACACAGCCTCCTTTACTGAAGCCAGGATTTGTGTTTTCTGTTTCAAGACAATTGTGAAGCAACGGACCCAGACATATTTGATTAACAGAAGTCTCCATGTCCAATAATCCGCTTGTCACTATTCCTAATTTTGTCTCTCACAGCATTTATTTGGTACAGAAGGATGATACATGCTAGATTTTAAATGGCTACACCAAAAATGAATATTAGAAAATCCTATATTGTATTTTGCCTGTCAGAGGTCATCAGGAGCTGTATTTCAAGAAAACTGAAGGCATTAGATGTAGCTTGCCCAGTAGATTAATACTGAGCTGTGAACTTTCATCCTCTGCAGCAAGATTTCCATCCAACTGACATAGAACTGACATGCAGTAACACTTACAACCAGGGGGATCCAATTTAGACAGAGTTCAAATGGTTTCAAGCTACTCATAGGTCACAGAGGTAAAGTATGCATAAGAGAGCTGGCTTTAATCAGAAGGTTTTCAGTAATGTCACACCAGAAGTGATAGGCCACATTGAAAACGAGCTGAATGTTAGGCTTGAGAGTTAAATTACTAAAGATATTTAAATATTCTGCATATATCCTGTAAGACATTTTCATAAGCTGTTTCAAAACACTTTGGTTTTTTTGGAGGGTTTGTGTTTTTTTTTCAGAACAATAGAAAAAGATGTGGAATTTTGCATGAGTGTAACAAAACCTTCTTTGTCATGTGGCATCATATGTGTGATGTCTATCTGCAGAAGCTTTTGGGGAAGAAATATGATCCAAACAAAACAGCTCCATTGTGAGTGACAATTTGGAAATAGTCTGAAAAAAGACTCAACATTTTCTCCATAATGGGGCATTAGAACATGGGAAAATTGAGAGGGACAGGAAGGATTACAGTGAGAGAGAGGATTTAGGAAAGGCCAATTTTAATGCAGTTATCAAATGCTGACCTACTTGTGGAACAGGCAGGTGGAATCTCTCTTAAACATTTCATACTAAAGAACAATGTGAAAATGAGAGAACTCACTGAAAGACATGTCATTGACAGACCATGTGTTATTCTCTTGAGACTTTTAAAGGTTATGTTCCACCCAGAAACCCTTGAATCTGTCAGGTGTCCTTATTTCAAATTTCCCTGATCAGTCTGAGTGCATCCAAATCAGCCCTGTGCCCTCCTTTTCATGCAGGTGGGCTGTGAGCTTTGTCTCCATGCCATTAGATATGCCAGGAAGTAAACTGGGAAACAGCTTGGAAATACAATGAAAAGCATCACGCTTTCTCTCCAGCCATTCCTCCTGGTTTGCACTCTGTTGAAGAACTCTGTCTCAGCAGAAATACAAAAGCAATTACTGCACAAAGCCTGGCAGACAAGGTATGTTGAGTTTCTGAAGATTTTCACTGAGTTTTATAATGAAAAGGATTAAAATCCTTACTGCTGTGCTGTCTATGGTATGCTCTCTGCAGAAATTCAAGTCAGTGCCAGTAAGAGAAGAGAGAACCTGAAGTCTGTGGGCAGAAATACAGTGCTGGATCTCACGTCATGTTACAGCAAGAGCATCTCTGCTCAGCTCTGCAAAGCAAAAGCAAGGAACCTGGCACAGAGGGATCCAGGATTTTCTTACTCAATACTTACCCAGAAGCAGCATCACAACCAACAAAACGACACCTCTGTAAGCCATTAATTTCACTGGAGGCAGCACTGATGATTTAAAATGTGTAAGCAGGAAAGAAAAGCCAAGGAATTCAAACCCAGTGTTTTCTTATATAGGATAAATTGGGGCTTGTTGAGTTCCTTAGTGTTAGAAACCGATTATTTTCAGTAGCTGGATTGCTTATTTACCTCTGTTTCACGTAGCTCTTTACAGAGCTCTCAGGTGTGTGTTACAGATACAACCTTAAACACTGGACTAGCTAAAGTTTCCTCATCTAAGTTAGTAAAAGAAATATTTATTTTTTTTCCCGAAACTAGCAGTCTGTTAAAGACCAATCCATCACTGCTCTCCAAGTCCATATCTATTTTTCTCCCTCGTACTGAATCACAGGCAGAGCATCATTTGTTTTACAAAGTCGAGTCTTTCTTTTGTTGTGGTCCCTCACTGGCCTCAGTTCTAGCTACACTGCACGTGGCTCACTTTCCTACACATCCTCAACTCTTAAGGAAAGAAAATATCTTCACTGCATGAATAGTCCACAGAAGCCAAATATTATGAGATTCTTTCTTTTCTTCCAGTCTGCCAGTCATATAATTCTCGAATCAGGAAAAAAGTAATTTTTCTTGTCATGGGCACCTTAACAAAATAAGGTTCTAAGACAACAAGAACTAGCACATGTCCTGTTGCTCCAAATCCTCCACATAACCCTTCCAGCCCTTCCTATATTCACCCTATTCTGAAGCCTTTGATCACCTGTGTTTCAATTTCCATATGTAATTGCAGAATTCTAAGCTGATGGACTTCAGAGCACAGGGACAGCACCTAAGCAAAAGTGCAGCACCCTCCTGTAATTAGAACTTTTTACAATAAAGTGAGATTCAACTTTCCTTCTTCATTCTTGCTGGAAAAACATACTACGCTGTATTTTGCCTTTTAACACGTCCTAATGACTCATGGCATTTAAAATTGAGTTAAATATTTTCCTTAACGCAGCTGTATATGCTTTATTTCATAGTTTTGCCAAGATTTCTCATATACTCTTCCAACTATTGCAGTCTTCCTTTCATGTTATTGATTTTTAGTTTCCATGGTTCCATAAAATAGAAGTTGCTGAATGATCTCTAAGCTGATAGCTGGAAGTATCTCCTTATTCCACCCCACAGCTACCTAGAACCTTGGACAGACCTTAACACCCATCTTTTTGGGCATCTTTTCAGCAGCAGTCCATTAGGCTCTGGCCCCAGGTCTCCTCCTTGCTTTCCTAACACATTCCACCATTAAAACACTATCCAAGGTTCTCTGATATTCTTCCACTAATCATGAGTTGCGTTAGCTCTCTCCTTATGAGTGCAAAAATCCCATAGCACCTAGAGAGTTTAGGGGTTAGCTTGTCTTCCTACCAGAGAGGAGGAGCTGATGCATCCCAGCTTTTCATTCCCCCTTGAAGGACTGCATTTATTTTTACGCAGTGAAACAGAGATAACAAGACATTGTTAGGATGCATCTCAGATGGACTGAACGTGAACTGGGAAACATGTTTAGTTGTACTTTTGAAATCCTTGCAAGCAGAATGGCAAAGGATGGGGCTTCCCCTCCTTCTGCTGTTAAGTGACTCCATCCTATCCAGCTTTTGTTAATGATCTTCAGCCACTCATCTCTCTTACCAGTGCAACACATCTGGCACAAAGGCTTTCCTGCTAAAGAAAATCCAATTAGTGCAGAGTGCTTCAGTACCTCCCTTCACCAATGCAAACAACCACGCTTTTACCATCATAGCCTCTACTCCCTACACTGGAAAACCTAGGAATCCTAAAGCTTTGCCCTGAACTACTTATTCCTCCAGCAAAACAGGAGGTAGAGCTCATCTATGAGGGAACAAGCATTTCTATGAAGGCTGACCTAAAACCGAGAAATTAACTGCCTTGGGTGGGGGAAGAGATCATCTCAGATCTTCCCCACCATCTGCACCTTGTTTTAAACTCAACATTAAAAAAGAACCCACATGTGGATTAAACCAAACAAAAACAAAACACCCCAAAACAAACATAAAGAGAAGATAAAAACAAACCCAATGAAAACAAACAGCCTGCCTAACAGATTACCCCATTGGGGATCTTAAAAAATAAAACACCTCCAAACTGCTCCTGAAGAGGTGCTCGAAGATGGACATAAGATGAAGAGTTTCTTGCTCTTTCACAGGGCTGCTTTGAGTGCTGTTCCAGGAGTCAAGCCCAGCACAGCCTGGAGCAGTAATTTTGCTGCAGAAATAAAGATGGTAGGATGAAAACAACTATGCATCAACATCATCATGTTATCCCCACCAAGCACTGCTCACAGATTTCTCATCACTCTGCTTTTCATACTTTGTCTTCTCAGGCTCTACTCAGAGCTTATGCTTCACTTGAATAAATCACCCAACTTATTGTAGGTCAGCTGAAAAAAACCCTCATACTGATATAATGATATCATGTTTTCCTCATTGATTACCCATTAAACTGACACTGGATAGGATGCTACATAGGACTTGAGATGTTTCATGCTTTTCAAATGATTAGCATCAAAATCTCTCTATAAAAATAAAGCAGTGACAATTCTAGCAGTTAAGCTGTCTCCACTGTGTGTCTGCACAGCACCTTTAAAAAAAAATCAGCAGAGGAGGTATTATTGTAGTCCTAAATATGGTTTATTTATTGATTCTTCAGCATTCATATTTCTACAGCCCCCAAACCTTTAAGCTATCCCACAAGCCACATATCCAAAAACATCCCTAAACATCTCCAATTCCAGAATAACAGAATATGTGGATCTCAACATTCTGATTAGCTGGCTCATAGGGACCAAAGAGTCCATCTCCTGGGAGATGATGAGAACTATAAGGGTTAACTGGTGGGTTACCTCAAAACATGATTGTGTTCTTTCGCAATAAAACACCAAACTTAGTGACCATCAAATAGTGGTTTCATGATCTGAGGTTTGGAAAACCTAGACACATTCAATTGCTTTCTCTGATTAAGTCTGTTCTTATTTGGCATTACCAGAGACATCTCAATCCCTAAATAATTAACCTACAACCAATATGTATGAAATTGCCTCGCTAAGCTCACTATCCAGGACTGTTTGCTGTTAAATTAGTAGAATAAATAATTTACACCAAAAAAGTGTGCACAAGACAGTGCCAATAAACCTGGGGGAACTTGTTCATTATTTGCAAGAAAATTGGATGAAACACAATTCCCCAAGTACAAGCCATTCTGTAGAGTAAAAGGTGTATTAGTATTATTGCAGCATGTAGGGAACAAATGAAGTCTCCTGACTGTTCTCTTCGGAGTATGCTCTGTTCATTAGCCCTTTCTCCAGACCTATAAATACATGTAGTATACTGTACCTACGAGAAGATAGGAAACTGAAGGTTTGCATACAAAGTATGTTTCTTATAGGCAAAAGAAAAAAATCACAAAAAATGTGTAGATTTATCCTCACTTATTACTGAATAAGCAAGGATCTACAAGAATAGTATTTAATGCCGAAATGGCAGCTGTGTATCATCTGGAAAATCCACAAATCATGTTTTCCGGTGTCAGAAGTCACTGTTGCTCACTCTTAGTGCTCAGGAAAATTGCTTTGTAAACTTGTGATTCACAGGATTTTTACCATTTTAAGATCACTTCATAATTAACTGCTGATGTGTTGCAAAAACTTTATCCCTGCATGGTCACTCCTACAGCCCTTTCTCCAGCACACAAGGAAGCAGTGAGCATCTTTCCACTAATGTCCCTGGGAGCTGGAACAGGCCCTGCTGGCAAAGAGAAACAACGCTGACTCTTGTTAAAACTTCAAGAATAGTTTAAAAATAGTTATTCAAAAGGCACATTCAAAATTCCCCAGTGAAAACTGACATTTAGAAATAAATAAATAAAATTCATGAGAACGGTTTGGCACAGAAACCGGAGCTGATGCCAGCACGGAGTTCATGACTTTCAAGGGGGCCCATCTCCCATTAGGCTCCAGAAAACTGCAAGCTCCTGTACTCACACTGTTGGTAGTGGTTGAAGGTATGGCTTTCCCTGCACAGCAAGGTAGAAGGAAGAGATTCACTCTGTCCACTGTGGCCTGAGCTTTTATTCAGAAGCACCTGCCCTCCCTGGATTACACTGGAAGAGATACAGGGGCTGGGAACACCCTAACCAGAACAACCTCCAAGCACTGTCTGCTCCTCAAGCTGTGCTTTTCCTATAGAAAGAAACAGTCCCCAAGTCTCAGCCTCTTTCTGCAGGCCAGGGACAGAGCCAGAGACACATTTACCCCGTCCAGGGAAGATGCAGCAGAGTCCCTGGCTGCATCCAGCCCCTTGTCTAAGTTTGAATCAAATGCCAGGACTCAGCCTGATTTGTGGTGGTTTGTTGTTTTTTTGTTATTTGATAGCAAGTATCCTGGGACATGTTTCTTGACCTCGCTCTGTATTCATGCTGAAAACACAACAATCTCTTTTATAAAAAACCAAACATTTCTCCCCAGATTATGAATCATGTAGTTGCATGACCCGTGTCCCAATGCTGCCTGCAATCTGTCTTATTTAATACTGAAAGAAATCAGAGATATGAATGCCAGCTTGTCTGTTGTTTTAGAAAACAATACTGGGGATGCCAATTTCACTCATTTCACTCACCTTTATCCTGAAAGAACAACGACAGAAAAAACACCCAGGTTAACCCTGTGGAGTAAAAGGTGTCCCAGTGTCATTGTTGCGTGCAAGGATCAGATAAGCACTTGGTTTGTGCTGTCTGTGAAGACAGCTTTATCCAAATAAAGCATAGTGCATTTTATCATTCTGTAATGGAAAAGACCTGTCACTCTTTGAATATCATCATATGGTCGGTGGCCGGCAGATAATGGACTGTTAAGTGTCAAGGTGACTGGCTTTGAATGTGCACAAAACTAAAAATTATAGACCTGTCATTCCATAGGCAGGCCACAATTAGCTGTCTATGCAACTTGAAATTTCCATTTTGCCAGCTGAATAATCAATTGGCTACAGTTTCTCAATATGGATGCATTTTTAGGCTCCTTGCACTTAGGATTTTATCTTTTTTTATAAGGTTTTTCAAATAACTGTGCAGTATGGTTAGGCAGATGGGGTTAGGAGTGAACTGCACAGTTATCTCCTCCCCAAACACATACATATATGAGTGCATTCTTTATGTTCATTCCCTCTAACCATGCTATACCCTGTAAATGCTGTTTCTGGCAGAGATGTGGTGATAAGGAGGTACAAGCTACACAAAATTCACAGCTTCAGACTTCACTGTTGTTTATTTCTATTAACAACATTATGTTCTTTTACTGCATTTTGCTATCAGTCCACCCTGATATGAGCTAATAATGCAACATGACTTAGAAATAAAATGTTTGCAATGGTCAACTTCAAAAAGGAAAAGTATTTTCTTTTGGGAGACTTTTTTTCTGTATCACTTCCTAACAAAATTTCAAGGTGGTTTGGACAAAGACATTTTATGCTGCTAAAACAGCAGAGACAAATACAGTGATAAGAGGCAAAGCAATCAAAAAACTTGAGAATCCCAAGACATATATTAATGCAGGTACTGTAGCCCTTTTTGTTCTGGACAAGTAGCAAGCACTTGCTGTCTTACAGGCTGTCTGCATTTGAGAAAGAAGTGGCTTAACATTGTGCCTGAACATGAGAATAGGCTAAATTCTGGGTTTATAAACAACATAACATCAGGAAAATTGCTGCCTCAATGCCTTTTTGACATGAAGTCCTTTCTAAAGCTATGTTATTGCAAATGTTTTGGCTTCGGTTGTTCGTTGTGGTTTTTTTTTTTTCCTTTTTCAGCTCAGCAAAAGCCACTTGGAATGATACCTGGGATCATCACTGGACTCTGAATCAGGCTGCAGTATTCCATTTTTATAGTACTTCACATATTGATAAAGCCTTTGCATGCGGTCCTGGGAGGTGCAGTGACACTTTGGCAGCCTAAAGAGGGCTGTGATCACCGAAGTCTATGACTGAGCCTGTAATTATGTGGCATATGGGCTCAAGTGATGACTGCCTCGAGTGACAATGGCTTGAGGAGGCCCTGGGCTTCCCTCAGACCCACATTCATTTCCTTTCTCAGAGCACAATTTACTCTTCCATCATTTGCCCTATTTAAGTGCTCCCCCATCCTTTTTTGATGATGACTTTTAACAGCAGTTATTTGAACAGTATAATTTACAGCAAGTCATGGAAATAGCTGTATGTACAAAGATGAAGACGTGGCAAATTACAGCAAGAGAGCAGGAACAAGAGGCTGGGGGAAGCAGAGGGGAAACTTCTTAAATTCACACTGTAGAACTACACTGTTAGCCTGAATTTCCTCTCTGCTTTTTCTCCTCTCTCCCTTTAGAAATAGAGGGTTAGGCCATTAGAGAATTCAATTGGTTCCAGATGGACTCTTAACCCAGTTCTTCTAATAAAAACATTTTCCTGTTAAACAACCTGTGTCACATGGAATAGATGAAATTCATCTTTAGTATACCGCCACTGAAGCCTGGAAAGACAAACCTAAAGTATGAGTATCTTTATCTCAAATATAAAAGAGTAATGCAACAATGATTTATGTCAGAATTAGGCAGTGATAGTTAAAAAAATAACACTAGAAAAGACATGGAATACAAGCTTCTAAGAAAAGTTATAAAAAATTATAGCTGTCTTTTTTTTTTTAAAGGCAGCATTCCATTTATATGTTTTCTATTATATTCTTCAGAAAAATAAGATATACACTTGACAGTATGACTCCTAAATCATCTATTTCATAGGCTACAAATTTTGTTTCATTTTACTTCTATTTTTTAATATATAAATCAGAGAGCCAGTTTTGATTGTATAGAAATCAATGACAAAAATCTTCAAGTTGTCACATCAAGACCACGGTCAACCCTTTTTGCACACTAGAGCAAAAGCTTTTCTGTTCTAGACTAACATTTAAGGTATCTGAAAAAAAATAAAAATAAAAATAGGCTGGGGTTTTGCATTTGGTAGCAGGTTGCTTAAGTAGCTCCCATCCTCCTTTCTCCCAGGCTTCTTTCTGCCCCACGTGCCAACCAGAGTTTTGGCTGGCACGGTCGTTTGTGTTTCTGTGCAGTCAGCGTATATTTTATCTTTTACCAGCTGGATGTGTTCCTTGATCAAGTTCACTGTACTGCTGTGCAAACAGTTGTGGCAGCAAAGGCAGGAGCTGGGAACAACCCGCCAGGAGGGGGGATAGATGCCCGAGCTGCCTAAGCTATGACTGAAAGTGAATAAATGTTCTCAGTACCACAGTCTGTGCAGGCTGTCTGCCTGTCCTAGGTTCCTTGGAGAGCTTCTATTTTGTTCCAGTTTCTTTCAAATATATTTTATTCACACGCATCACCTTTGCAAGAAGCACTGCAATTCCCAGTTTACAGCCGTGCAACTGAACTGCAGCAACGTTTTCAAAAATATCTTTCGGAGAGACTTAAATTCTGAGTGCCTACAACGCTTTCAGAATGAGCTTTTAATTGACCTAGTTGCTTTTGAAATTATTTCCTTAAAAAAGCAAGAAAGAAATGGTTTCTAGGCTAGCATCCTAACCAGCAAGCTGTCCTGGCATTCTTGCTTTGTGCATTTCCTTCCATTTTCCCACCAGAGATGACTGTGATATAATTTATTACGATCATGAAACTGATTATGCATTCTGAAGTCAGCAGATTTACCTTAAACTAACACAGTGCCTCAGTGAAAACCATTACATGTTCACAGTGGAATCTGTCTGGGCAAATGAAAAAAAATCAAATGCTACTTGCCTCAGATTCCAGCCGCCCTCCCCCAACACCCACACACACTCTCACTCTGTTTCATCCTCTTACTAGTAGAAATAAGAAAAATTTGAGGTTTTTTGTCCATTCTGGAAATTAAAACTTTTACAGAGTCAAGGTTAGCGGATTTTCCCTTCATGTTTCTGTGAGGACCTCTGCTCAGAACAGTTCATTGTGTATTTGATCCTTTCAGTACTTTGCTTGGAGAAAAGGGAAGAGCTTTGGCACCACAGTTAGGAGCGTTTGTGCAATGTCTCAGGCTACACAAGCAGTCTGCACGCTTTGCTGGATGCTAGCAGAGGTTTGAAATAAAATTTTTAAAAAATCACACATCCGCCTTTTTCTTTATGTCTTTCACCTCAGAGACTGCTGTGTTGCTACACCATCCACAGAAGGCTGAAATAACTCTCAACTAAACTGGACTTTGGTTAGACCAGTCACACACACATGGTTTATCTGCTGCCCTGCAGAAACACAACTTGTTTACTTATTTTCACCAAACAATGCTATGCTATTGAAGTTTATTAGCCTTGAGGTAGGAGAGCTATTCTAAACAGTTATTCCCGTTTAGAGCATGCGAAAACATCTTGGATGCTCAGTTATATGGCAGCTTAGGAAAAGGGTACAGCAGGTTAACTGGCAAAAGACAGGGTGAAAACAGATAAAGCAACAGTTACAGCACTAAATAAGCCTGGATGTATCCCTGCTCCACCTGGAGTGTGGCCATTGGCTTCACTGGTGCAGGGACAAGCCCTTTACCTTCACCAAGACCCACATAACTTCAAACCAAAGACTATCTGTTGACTCCTGGCTGCTCCATGCACCTGGTGGTTGAACCCTGGCCAGTTAAAATCTCCAAGCAGCAACACCATCAAGACATCCAGCTGGTAAATGAGGTGCAGGCAGAAGATTTTACTTAATTTCTGTGAACGACAAAAATATTTGCTTAATACTACCACACTCTTAAGTTCTGCTGGTATTTCACCTCCAAAAGCCCACTGCCACAGGAATACAGTTTGGTTTCTGGAAAGTGAGGGTATAGTGAGGGTATGTGAGGAGATGGTAACTGCACGTGTCAAATCAATGTCACAAAGAGGGGCAGCGCGATGCACGCCAAGCGGCGACGCTCTCCGTCCGCCCTGCAAAACGCGGGTGGGCTTCAGCACAGGAAACTCGCCCCGCTTATTTCCGAAGGAGAGCACGGGAAGACTCTCCTGGAAGCCTCCCGGGTCACGCCTGGTCGGCGGGTGCCAAGTGGCCACCGACCACCGTGAGGCCCACGGGCCTGCGGCGGCCCCGCAGCCCTGGCTGCACCACCGCGCTCGGAGCGCGGCCGGGGCCGGCACGCTGACAGACTCCATTAGCACTGAGGCTGCTCCCCGCTCTCCGGTGGCCGGTGACGGCTGCCCACCGCCACCGCCAAGGCCCACGCCGCCAATCGCCGCCGGCCCGGCAAGGTCACCGCGCCGGCCGCGCGCGGGATTGGCTCCGGCGCCACGGCGTGTTATTACTGTCTGATTTGATCGGAGGCAGGGGGTGGTCTCCAATCAAACAGAGAAAAGGTCCTGGAGAAGGTAATTAAATCCTGTCAGAGGCAATTATCGGTTCCAGGGCCATGACTCTGGCACTGAATGCAGATGATCTGAAGCTCTATTCTTGTAGAAATTCAAGAGGGCTTCTGGCACGGATCAGTCAGACATAAAGGAAACAGCAGGCTTTTTGCAAACAATGCCGTGCTGTATTTTGAAGCTCTTTGCACATCTTTTTTCCTCCCTGTTCTCAGAGTTTGGTTACCGCTGATCAAAAATATTTCCTTCTCCCCACATTCTCATTAATTTAACAGATAAGATTTACCTACGTATTATACACGTAATGACAAGCTACATAAGAGAAATTTTGTTCTGAAACACTGCCACTTAAAATGTCTTTCATCAAGACAAAACCCCTTTAGACAATAGAAGCCTATCAAATTATTGATGTTTTACTGGAAAAAACAAAGGCATTGGAATTGGATTATGTATCCAGAAGGGCAATAGCTCATCTCTAAATCCTATGGATGCCAAAAGGGAATAAATAAATGACTACTTCCTACCCCAGTATAATGATGCCAACACAAGTGTCTCAGAAGTGGCCTGACATGTTGAAAAAGGCAAGCATTTCACTGGTACAAACGGCACACTTGGTTCCACAAAGCCAAAAATATTATTTACTGTATATTCTTTTTATTTGACTCTGATGTAACAAACAGATCTGACAAAAAAACCCAACAATTTCTTACCAGAGATAAAAAACCAAACCGAAATGAGAAACAAAAATCTCACCGTTCTCCTTTAACAAAAGCATTTTCCTGATTTTACACAAGACCTTTTTTCACTCAAGTCTGCATCAATTTATTATTTCAGAGCCAGATTACAAGCTCAGTTGTGACACCGTAAATCAGGATTGACACAATTAAAGTACGTGGAAATACTTTAGCTTTTACAGAGAGCAGAAGTGGGGCCCTGCCTGCCTCAGCTGTGCTGCAATCACTGCTGCACCCAGGCACAGGGAGAGGAAGGGGGAAAGAGCTGGGGTGTGTGAAAGGGCTTTTGAGGAATCACACCCTCAGACTCACTGCCAGCCGTAGGTCTTCCTGAACAGGCTTCGCTCACGGGTAACGCGTTCTGTTCTAAATTATTTTTAATTATCTCAAAATATCAGACATCTGACCAAAAATGAATGTTTACTGAACCCCTCCTTTCACTGGAGTTTTGATTTTGCTGAACTGACTTTGTAAACTGCTGTTTGAACACAAACATTGCTGCTGCTGAAACGTTTCCCACAGTATTAGGGTAAGTTCTCTGTTATTTCTGCAAGGGCCGTGGCTTTTTTGTCTGGTCTGTCCCCTGGATTTCCCCGCAGCCCCGCAGAGGCCATGCACTTACACGGCATCATTTCATTTCGTGTGAATGCTCACCTGGAGAGAGGGGATTATAGCTGCCGTTTCACATTTCCTCATGCAGATAAGGCATAGGGCCGGTTGAAAGAAATGAATTTAAGCTTTTCTTTAACATTTCAGTCACCTCCTAGTATAGGAAGAAGCGGGGTGTGTGGTGGGTTCTATAATCACTAAGGAGGCAGCAGATTATTTAGTCTCATGAGCAAGCACAGCAGAGGGAAAGACCTTTCTCCCTCAGACCATGCCTGGAGGCAGATCCTTCTGTCAGCCTGGCCCACGGCTCACTTGGAGTTCTGCTTCTGCAAACCATGGAGTCTCATGGACATAAAAGCCCACATTAAGAAAGCGCAAAAAGAAAGTTGCACAGAGAAGCATAAAGGGAGAGACTCTACCACAAGTCCAGTAGGACTAAAGCTCGAATTCCATGTGACTTTATAAATCCATATGGGTGCTTTCAGTTGTAGAGAGGAGGGACACTAACAAGTATAGCAGCAAAGGAACATTTAAGTCCCTATAATTCGCTCAGTCTTGAATTTCAGCGCCAGATTACTGAGAGAGGCATTTCGGTCTGTGACAACCACCACAGCAGAGTCTGGAATTCGAGGCATTTGTCAAGTAAGAGTTGAACCAAGCATGAACTTGGTTTACAGCTCTCAGAGAATGACTACTCCAGTCACTGCCAGCTTCCAGCAGCATCTAACTGGTGACACATTGCCCACTGCCAACTAGTCAGGCCTCCCCCCCACATAATGATCACTCAGTATTAGCACGTTTTCCGTCTGAACCCATTTGCAAAAGGAAAATTTTACTTCTGACTACTGTCTGTGAAGGAACATAATGCTGATCTTAGTTTTCAAGAATAAATTTTTAACATAAAACAGCAAAAAAACCCCATATCAAATGATATGTGCTTTGGCTTTACGGTGCTGTCTCTGTCACTGCGCTTGGTAACACAGACCCTCATCCACCTCACTTTAGGTTCTCAGCCTTGTCAACATAAACATGTGCATATTCCTGAACCATTTTATAAAGGCCTTATAGAATTCAAAAGAAAATTAAGAATTTTCTGACATCTTATACAGAACTGAACAAGACTATTGAGAGAACAAGTCGTCTTGAGCAGAAGCTCATTTTCACTGTCATTATCACATACTCTGGTATGCTCTATAAAGGCACATCAAAACCAAAAGACTGAGGTAGTTCCCTGTTCTACAGCTGTCAAAGCTGACATCAGGATTCCATACATCTCCTCTGAAGTTGATACCATTCTAATTAATTTCTTGTGAAGCTGATATGATCCTGATTATGCAAATTCTTGGCTATTAGAAGATAAGCACAATGCCTTAAATTTGTACCTGTATTTTAAAACATGCTCATTCATCATTTGACTCTTTTTATGTATAAATCTGTAAGTGACAGGGAATATATTTCTGTATGTTCCTTTATACTTGAACATTACATACTTGTGAAGGTTATTGATTAGTAATTAGCAGAATGTCATTAGATGTTGACACACCAAAATATTTGATTGCTTATTCACAGACAGTGTGTGTGACTGGTTCTTATTTGCAGAAAAGTGAATCTTAGTCATCTAAATAAACCCAATATTTTGTTTAGAACGAAAAAGATGGTTTCACTTACTAGTAAATTTGAGTAAGAACAATAATAAAACTTGAAAAAAGCAGAAAGAGTGAATATCAAGTTAATTACAAAGAAATGCCTCTTAAGCTTTTTTTTTTTTTTTTGTGGTATTTGTTTATGTGTCATTAATATTAATACTCTTTGAAACATAAAAACAGAAAGGCCAATAAAAGAGTTGATTCCACCAACCATAAAGGGCTAGATTCTTTTAGACAATTCACAGTCATCACATTACATACGTAAATTTCAAGGAGCCAATATCCAATTTTCTGTGGTTTCTTTCTTCCCACACATGTCACACTTCAAATTCGTTTTGACAACTAAACAATGTTTCCTTTATTTCATTATAATTCCCTTATCTAGAGTCAAAGCTTCATGACAATTCCATACAAAGAAACATGAAAAGACTTTCTGGTAGATAGGTTCCTTATTTTAAAGATTTCTTACAAAGATACATCGAGAAACAATCCAGCTGCATGGGTTTTTGCAGGCAACATCTAACGCTCACCCTACCACACAAATCCCACTATAGTTCCAATTCTCATGATAAATATTCAACCTTCTAAAAAAATGCCCCAAACACCCCAGATTATCCTTCATACCTCATTTCTGCATGTTTTGTTTTTTGATTTTTGGGGTTTTTTTTCCTTTGAGGCTGGAGCATCTGTGTTAATGCCTGCCATCAGCACACACATTTTTAATTTACCAAACGCAATTACAGAAATCAGTTGCCATTTGTGTAAGAAAGATATATTCACTTACACTTTTTTCAGTTTATGTATAAACGTAGCTTCATTCATTAAAGCATATATATTTCAGAATGGGGATGCAGCCACTAATGCACAGCAACAGAGTGAATTAATGCTCACCCAGGTTCCTATCACCCAGCAGCTGCAGAAAAACCCGAAGCTTACCAGAAGAAAGCTGCAAAAATGAATCAGCAACACATTCTGGGACCACTTTTCATGCCAGACTTGAGTCTAAGCATGTCTCAGAAGGAGCCACAGAACTGCCTGCCTGTGGTTCCCAGAAGGGATGCCCCACCTTGCATCGACTGGTGAAGCTCAAGAGCCCTTTATTCCTTTCCCTCTGACTCCCACATCCACTCCTGAAGTGCCAGAGGTGTTAGGAGAGTTGTGTGATACAACCCCATAGCCTGAACAGAGCGAGGGATTTCAGACCTGCTCCCCAGAGCTCTGTGAGGAAGGTTAGAATGGGCCAAATACTCAGACCTGTACTGGCACAGCAAAACTGCAAGAGACAGAGGGTGGATATAAAACCAGCAGACTAGCAAAAACACAAGCTTTGAAGCAAGAAAGAACTCAAGAAAACAGTCACAGGATCTTGAACAATGTCAAGTGGTGATTTTATGACAGTTGAAAATTACTTTGCTGGTGCTCTCTCAGTGCCATGCCATCACGTTCCACATGCAGTCTGAGACAGGTGGAAAGACCATTTAATGAATCCCAAACACAGGGCAGGAAGGAACCTCCTAAATCAAAATTAATTGCCTGCTATCACAAGCCACATCATCATACAATCTGGTTTATAAATTAATCATACTTCATCTTAACAGTACCTTGGCATCTCTTTCCCACTTCTATCATCAGACAGCATTTCTGGCATCTCCCTTCTCCAGTCCTTAGAGATCTTCTCATTTTCAGCCCAAATGTGTGCATCTAAGACCAGGTGACACAAAATTTGTCCTTGTGCCAATATTTTCTGTTCTCTTAAGCAGCTGTTTTGTCTGCTGTTCACTTCTTTGACTTGTAAAGAGCAAGCTTCCCTTTGCTAGGCTAAACACACCAAGCTGTCTGAGTCCCTTCTCAGCAGAGAGGTTCCCCACGCCATCGATAATCCTCGCAGCCTTTTCCCTACACCTCTTTCATTTGGAACCACATTGCTGAAACAGGGGCAAGAACAGCATGCAAATAATTTAGATGACATGTAGCACTGTCACATGTATGACCTTAGCAGTTTGCTGTCCCTTTTGGGAATACTTCTCCAGGGGCATCAAACTATTGCTTTTTCCAACAACCCACATCACAGTGGTATCTCACCCTCATCCTGTGATCTGCTAATGTATTCTGCTTTTTGTTGTCACTTCCAATTGATTAGCTCAGATCTTGCAAAAGAAATCCTTATGACTAGTTTTTAAAAGCAGAGCATCGTGCTTTGTAGCATTAAAATGACTTCCCATTTACATTATCCTCAGTCACCAAATTTGTTCTCTATGAAGTTAATATCTTAATAACAATGACTTTATAATTGGTGGCTTTGAAATAATTTAATTATGCTGTACCTGCTTTTTATTCCAGTGTTATTATATAACAATGATTAAAATGTGGCCTTTAAAGAAAACTCCATCCAATCTACTTCCAATCACAAGTTTCTACTTTAGAACTTTCAGATTTCTCTCAAATCCTTCAGCTGCCTTACAGGCTTTATCTTATTTACCTCTATTCCTTCTTTTATTGAAGCCAGGTTTAAACAAAAAAAAAATCCTTTACATGAAGAATTTAATTTATCAGAGAGATGTGGTATAATTTATCTTTGATAAATTCAGTGTGTGCCATCCCATTTTAAATCAATCTCTAGAACTTTTTGTTTATCTTAAATATCTTCATTTAACTTCTCTAAACTTCTGAATACTATTAAAGCTTGAACAACAGACAGTTACCTAAGCCCATCCTCACCTCCGGGCATACACTTCTTAAAACTTTTATTCTGCTGGCTTTTGGCACCATATACAGTTTTACTGATCTTTTAAAAATAAAAAGGAACTACAGGAACCGTAGTTTCACAGCCTTTCTAAGAGATATTCAGGGGGTTTTCTCTCCTTCTTTCATTCTTACCAACTTTGTGCATTATGCTTTCCAAGTTCTCATTTTATTTTGGCTTTACTAAGATTGTATTTTCATACTTTCTATTCTCATTAAGAACTGTGTTGCTTCCTTGACAACCTCACCACCACCACCCAACTCCCAACTGGTTTGGTCAAAACTAGATTATCCTCAGTCTATATCTCATTTACATCTAATGCAAGTCCCACTTTCACTCACCAACTTCTCCTCTTTAAAAATACAGAAAAGGAACTATTTACCATTGATTGACATTGAATTTCTTTCTCAAGTCTAAAACATCTTGACTTTGGCACTTGTCATATCATCCTTACCAGACAGTTTTCCTATCCACAAGAGATCTCTTCCTCCGTTCATGGGCTTCTTTCCTAAGTTCTAGTTTTATTCTTCATAATCCTCCAGATGGTTATCCATCTTAACATCACAAAACTGGACTTCAAAACCTTCCTTACAAGTTTATACCCTCTTGCTTAAGATGCAAATTTCACACAATTTTTCAACCAAAAGTAGAGGGCAATTCCAGGTTCTGAGTTCTACAATCCAAGTGACTCCAATGAATAACTCTTTACTTTGATGTCTTTGAATAATTTCTTCAAAAACAGTTTGAGATATATTTCTATTTAATTTGAAATTAATCAAAGGATGAACCAAGCAAGGGTTTGCTCTGTGAACAGCTTCTTATTATGTACTCACTTCTTACCAGAGCAGAGTGTCGTCTTTTATTTCTTCTGTAACAACTTGATAAGGAAAATCGTCATTGTCATATTGAATTAAAATTGTGTCTTAGTGCAAATTTCTCCATTTTTCACCCATTTTTGTGGGTGAACGTTATAGAATGTAGAATGTGGAACATTGAGTCTCTTCACCCTGACACAATTCTCGTGGTGCTCTGCCAAACCACCTAACAAAGTTTTTTCCTCACAACCAAAACTTAGCCTGGCAGGATACACTCACTGCTGACTCCTTTCCATTAGGTCACTGTTGAACTAACAGTGAAAAGCTTCAGTTCCAAGCACCTTTTTTTAGCCATTTTATATTACTTTACAGATTGCTTAGCACAGAAAGTCACCTATCACCTTAATTTCTGTATTTCCTAAAGGAAGCACACCGTTTGACAGCCGCCTCTCAGACCCCACCACTCACCCAACCCTGATTTTAAACTATCATCTGGTGCCCAGTTCATGCTGGGTGTGTCTATTCACCTTCCTGTGGAGGTCCTTGGCATTGCTTAGCCCATAAACATCATGTCACCTGCTGGTTTTCTAATCAGATTAGACAGTTCTCTCAATTACCTGACTACTGTTACCAACATCCTTATGCCCCTCCTGATTAATGTTCCTAACAAGTGCCACAAGGCTACGCTGAGCTAGGGGAACTGTCATAAATTCTCCTGAAGTTTCATTTTCTTTTAATGATAGATTAGTACACTTTTCGTCTCCTTAGTTTCCATTTAAAGGGTAAAATTATTTCACACAATTATCAATAGTTCTTTATATGTATATTAACACACTGAGGTAAGCTGCCATAGTTGTCATAGAGATTTTCTTTATATCATTTCCCTTTTAATAAAAGAACTTCTGTAATTGTCACTCTCATGCTTGAAAAGCCAGCAGACAGTATGGCTGATAATGATCAGCTCAGAGCCTGAGCAGTGACAGCAATGCAGCCAATCCCCACTCAATGGGATCGACATTTCACTCCTGCTGGAGGTACAGTTGAGTGTTAGACCAACTCCAAGGCTTGATGCTTGAAATCAAACACTTTATTATGAGTTTAGTTGGCATCTGGTGGACCCTAATAATTGTGCTGTTAAGTCCACCTTTGCAAATCCTCTTGACGTTATGGGTATTAATTAAACAAAAGTCCCAAGAAGTATCTCACGAAAGAGGTTTGGGAAGAAGAAAACAGACCAAAGAATAGGGTACAAAAAAACCCCAAACCAAACCAAACAAAACAAACAACAAACAAAAAACCAAAGCATTTTTGTTATGGACCTCATACTAATCATACTCCCCAACACAGACTTCAAAAAGGAACTGAAATGATGAGGAATTTTACACCTGTTCCCTATTTGACACTATTACTATATGATAGAAATATTTCATTTTGAAGCACATGTTTCTTCTTAGGAAGTAAAAGAAGTGTAGTTCTAGCAAAGGTTAAGATCTGGGGTTTTTGAAGAAGTCTCTTTTTCTGTGATGCTTCATGACCCTTTTACCTTGAAGGACCCCATCAAATGACTCAGGCTGTCAAGAGTATGTTAGAAAGTTTGACTCTTTCACAAAAGTATAAAAGTAAAGAAAAAAGTTAATTGCAGGCTGCATGCCTTTCAGAAAGCCTTTATATGTCTGGATTAAGAAAAGAAAAGTCTGATACTTTGAGTCTAGTGTTTCTGGAGATGAGCAAAAGGTGTTAAAAGGAAGTCTCATTAGGAAGGACATAGTCCTCTTATCACTGAAAGTCTCAAACAAAGTAATGTATTTGAAACCAGCCAGCTTTAAGAGACAAAATTCTGCAGTATTTACAGTTCTGCCATGTGACAGGTGTTCACCCTTGTGAACAAAACCTACACACAAGAAAAGGATGGGAAGAGACACAGCCAGCTTGCTGCTTTGTTCTGTTCTGACACCTCTGTATTTCTGCCTGACCCAAACAGATATCACAAAAGCTAGCTGACAAAAAATTAAGGTAACATTTGACAAGTAATTAAAAGAAAATAATTAGAGTGTCATTAAATCTCTATTGATTACTATATACACTTTCAAAATCATACAGATAGGATTTCATCCACTGCTGATATTTACTGCATATTTAGAAGAGGAACAGTTTTAAAAACAACTCTTTGAAACGGCAGAGAGAAATGGTAAAGAACTTAGTTGCCCAAAAATGAAATTAAGCAACACAGAAAGAACATAGCCCTGCACTTAAAGCTCTGGTCAGCTTTAAACCTTACCCACAAGGCAATGAATAAGGTTTTTTTAATGATTTTACCCGAGTGTAAAATCATTCCCTTTGCACTTCGATGAAAAATACACTCAATCCTGACCATCAGTAGAAGAACACAGTACATGTAAATGCAATTACAGAGCAGAAACCACCTGGCAAAGAGGGAAAAAAACCAACAAACCAACAAAAAGTCAAAACACCAAAGGGTCTGAAATGCTGGAGAAAGCCCTGGTAATACTGACTTAGTGTGACTGTACGTGGAGACGTGTCCCACCCGCAAGCAATTGCAAAATACCTGTTTTGTATTTAATGTCATTATCTCTTATTAGCACCAAGGTGCCATGAAGTGAAACTGCCACTGCAAGACTGCAGCAAAAAAAAAAAATTGCTGAAGAAATAAGGTGGGTGCTTTGCCAAAATATTCTGTTAAAATGCTTTGCTGCCCTCTCCCTTCCCAAGCAGCATGAGGGATTATTTTTCCATCAGGAGGAGTCAGATTCAGTCATGCATTCCTAAAATTCATCCTATCGTGCTAACTAGCCAGGAGATTGCTTACACCACCAGGTTTAGCACATATTGCTGGTTTTGTTATACCTCAGAAATGTTTTGCTGTAGTCTGATCCTCAGTGCTTACCACTGTCATTTTTTAGGGTCCTGACAGGTTTTCTGACAGTGTAACTCATATACCAAGGCCTGACTGGTAAACCAGAGATGTCTTACTTACTTACAAGTGATGGTCGCAGATGGGAAGGAATTGGGTGCCTCAGACTTTCTTCTAGGTGAATTCCCCCTGAGAATCCCAAATCTGAGAGAACAAACTATATCCCAGACAAATAACATGTCACATGTACTTTTAGTTTTTGTACTCTACGACCCTTTTACTTAAGGATCTAAAATTTTTTCATTTTCAACAGGAAAACTACGAATTGCAGAGAAAGTATTTAGTGTACATACAAAATAAACTAAAAAGCATTGCTTGCTTGGAATGAAAGTTTTTTCAAATTATTTCAATCAAATAATATTCATATTTATTTCAAAGTATAATATGCTCCCTCTTCAAATACAGCCATATTAGCAAATACAAGATCTGAGCACAAAAAAAACCTAAACTGACTGAGTCAACTTTTTTATTGAACATTCACTGTTGTTGGCTTATTTTCTATTATTCTTCATCTGAGAATTGTTTGAAACTTAGAGAAGCTTGGACCCAAGAAAATTACTGTAATTTATACAAGGATAATATTGGTGTAGTTTATCAGCAACAAATTTTTAAGGAAAATAAAAAGACCTTTTTTTTGGTATGTTGATACATGATGCCAGAATGATAGAGCAGTACTTAGGAGAGAAGGTTTTTGCAACAATATTCACTTCTACTTTTCATTTAGAAGAATACCTGCGTTGGGGAAACAAACGCAAACATTCCATCTCTGGGGGCTGCATGGCACCATCACAGAACCTTTGGGCAAGAAAAGAGGAAAGTCTACTCAAAACATGCATGAAAGCTCCCAGAGTGTGTTTTCCAGATGAAACATTGCTTTAACTCTACAATATTGTATCAAGTGTCGCTAGTTATGCTACTTCCTGCAAGTAACCAAAACATGAAAGAACTTGAGATATCTAAATCATAGAATTGTTTAGGTTGGAAGGGACCTTAAGGATCATCTACTTCCAAACCCTTGCCATGGGTAGGGACACCTTCCACTAGACCAGGTTGCTCAAAGCTCCACCCAATCTGGCCTTGAATGCTTCTAGAGATCCTCAAGTTCTCTGGGCAACCTATTCCAGGGCCTCACCACCCTCACAGTGAAGAATTCCTTTCTATAATGTCGCATCTAACCCTACTCTGCCAGTTTGAAGCCATTCCCTCTTGTCCTGCCACTACATGTCCATGTAAATAGTCCCTCTCCAGCTTTCTTGCAGGTCCCTTTAGGCACTGGAAGGTCTCCCTGACCTTAACTGCTGTTAAGGTCTCCCTGGAGCCTTCTGTTCTCCAGGCTGAACAACCGCAACTCTCTCAGCCTGCCTCTGTCTGAGAGGTGCTCCAGCCCTGACCAAAAGCTTTAGATGAGACGAAACAAGTGTTTAGTACAAATAATAGTTTGTGTGATTCGAGGTGCTTTCTCTGGCAGTACTTTTGCCCTCGGTAAAAAATGCAATTAAACACGCACCAGAAACAAAAGCATCAATCAGGAAATTACAATCCCAGTTAGTCCTGTGGCAGACAGGGCTGTAGCAGCAAGTCGTTGAAACACAACATAAAATAAACCAGAGGGGCGTTTATGTGTTTGTTTGGGTTTGGTTGGTTTGTTTGTTTGTTTTTTCCCATACTCACGGTGTTACAAAGCCACTAAACACTTGTAATAGCAGTAATACCTATGTGGTTGATGCCTTTCACCCAGCTTAGGCAATTAGAAGCTGTTTTATTTGGAAAGAATACATTCATATTGGCCAGGACAGCATAAGGGTAAGTCATGGTGTTACTTGTGTGAGACTGACTGTGATAAGGAGATTATATGAGCTTGGCAATGTGATAAGCCTCTGTGGACTGAATAATTTCAGGAGCTTGGGAAGACTGAAAGTGCTTTTGCTACCGAATAGCACAGAAAGCACAGATCCCCGAGCCAGGGCTGAGCAAGGTACCTGCAGAACTAGAAGCAGAATTGTCACACCAGTGTCACACTGTACACTGCTAATTACCCATTTTTGCAGCTCACTCTGATCATTCAGGAGAGGGGGTGCATGTGGAAGGAAAAATAAATAATTAGAACCAAATATGCTGAAAGAAAAAAACCAAACCAACCCGGCACACCCACCCTGATCATTCAATAATAATTTATCGGAAAATTTCTCCTGCACACTTGAAACTTTACCTGATTTATTCAACTTTGTGAGCAGAATAAAAGACTGGTAAGGCAGACACGCCAGGATATTATTTTAGAAAGCCATGAACAAATGGTAGAATCAGCATCAGTGATTTGTGACTACTATTGAAGAAATTAGAAATAATTGCAACCTTTCATTACAAAGCCTGTCATTTGGTATCTGCAAGCAATTTGGTGTAAAACTAATCTTGACAACTGAGTCATTGCCAAACCTAATAATTTGCTGCATAAACTTTAAACCATGTAATTGCTCAAGGTGAATGCAAGAATCTATAACATTAACTGTTACTATATCAAGACCAAACCATGCAGTTCTTGATTCAAAGAAATTGGGACTGTAGGATCAGGCTCTTAATTAATTTTTTTCTCTTCGAATGTAATGTGGGTTAATATGAACTTTAATTTCGTTAAAAAAGTCCACCAGTGAAAGTCACAACAATATTTTCATTGAGCAGGCTTATTTTGGGTTGCTGAATTCCCAGCTGCTGCTTGGCTGGGTTCAGGATTTTGCAAACTTACACATAAACTGCTTCAGTAAAAACAACAACAAACAAAACTGCACAAAGTGAAACATCCATTAGCATTTGTCACAAATCAGATGAAACCCAACAGATTTTTTTGACATGTAGACTGTGAATCAAGCATCCTCACCACACACAGGTAATAGCTGTGCCTGTGTTCTACATCCACATCCCACTTCCATTTCTAAACGTTTTTCCCCTGGAAGAGTTCCTATCCAGTTTGCAATTAAGAAAAAAAAAACACAAACCAAACCCAGCAACTTCTTTTATCATTTTCTAAACATTATACTATAAAATAGAATTGATCTACCCCTACACCACCAGAACCTTCACCAGTTTCTCGTAAACCTGATGTGAAATCAGCATTTTGTACCTATCCATGTGTCATGGAAATTATATCAAAAAGCTTAGTTTGAAGCCTATTCTTGTTTTGCCACATACCATTGTAAGAACATAATTACCCTATTTGTAACATACCTACACGTGTATCCTGTTTTTCTCTTAATTCTCTTTCAAAGGATTTGGAGAGAAAGGTGGATTGGCAAGGGATTTCAGATGCTCCCACAACATGTGAACATAAAGTTCAAGTCACAGCGTGGTGCAAAGCATTATTGGAAGAGAAAAAGAAGAACTCTGTCCTACAATGTGTTGAAAGCTTCCCAAATGGTGAGAGTTATTTTAGAAAGTTTATTTTAGGTAAAAGAAAGCTTTTCCAAGGAAGTGGTAGCGTAGGATTACACATTACAAAAGGTTGCTTTCCAAAGCAAAGAAGAGTTATTTTACCTCTCTTTTCAGTGTATCCTACTTGTCTAGGAGAAAGATAAAATGTCTATAAAAGACTAGAAAACATCACCTGGTTGACAGCACATACATAGGCGTGCGGGTAGATTTTATTTTTTAGCAAACACCCTTAGCTAGAAACTTGTTCCTTTAAAACATAAAGTTATTAAATGAAAAAAACCTCTCCTTCATGTTAAGCACTTGAGTAAAAAATATAATAGGTTTGCATACAAAAAGTATAAAGATTTCTCAGAATACTGTTTTCTATGCATTTCAAGGGGCCTTGAAAAATGAAATTCGTTCTACTGCTTCTACCCTAAATCAAACCTACACCTATGAACAAAATTATTGGGAAATTAATTTGACTGGGATGTTGTGAAGCAAAACTTCCAAGAAAAATAGACTTTTTTTTTGCAGTGAGCTTAAAAAATAAAATTTAGAGGGGTTTTATTATTATTATTACTCTAATATATAAACCCCACAGAGACTATAGAAAACGGAGCTCTAGTAGCTACAATTAAGAACTAAGTCTCTGGAGGGAAAATGAGTAATTTTTTACATATTGAACTTGTCCCTAGATTCAGCCAAAGCAGGTAAAATATTTGATTTCTCTCATTCATTTCCAGTGCAAGTGACCTCTGTATACAGCCAGGCACCTACATCAAGTGCAGTGTTAGCCCTGTTAATGCAAACAAGTTCTTTATTGATCTACTGTAGTGAAGACTTGAGCCTGCACAGTAAAATAACAAGGGGAAAAATCCGCGTGCAATTAAGAAAAAGGGTTTTTTGGTTCGATTCAGTGTTTGTTAGAGCTCACTATCATCAAAAGCTACTTCAATAAATTTCACATAAAAGTGGAAATCTTCAACCATTTTTCCATTTGCCATGATAGTCTGTGTATTCCGAGGTACAAATAAGTGAAGCCACAAAGAAAACGGACCAAAGTTTTATCTTATTAAAGCTATTAAAAGAAATTATTTCCCCTTTTCAACACAGTGGTGTGAGTGTAAAAAACAGGCACAGTGTGGAAGGTCCAGGTCATGTGGGTAGTAATAAGCCATTGCTTCTTTATGAAACAGTAAGAAAATGGGGAACCTTTACAAGGAAAATCAGCAAACATGGGATTGATTTTGCCCATTTATTCCCCTGTAATCTTGTCACGCTGTAATCCAGTTTCAAGTAGAGTAAGATTTTCCCTGCCCCCTCATCTAGAATTTAGGCAAGCAGCGTGTTAAATCACTGCAAATGGACTCTGGCTGTCTAGATCCCAAGAGAGTGGGTCTGTTCACTAATGTATATTTAAAAACAGTTTCATTTTGGGCAAAGCTCCTGAACATTTTTGTGCTCCTGAGCGTTTAACAGTGAATAGATTTCTGATGGTCGATCACAGAGAGATGAATTTTACTTCAGTCAGAACAGGCAAGTGTCCACACTGCAACTGAATAAAGGAAATCCAAGTTTTCTTCCTTTCATTCTAAACCTTGTCATTATCCCATTAAATCATTTCATTGTATGAAGTATGAAAACCTGGAGGGTATCACATCAAATATCCTAACTGTTCCTAAGTGAGAAGGACCAAAAACTTGAGAAGGCTTCTGCATAAGTAGAAAGGGAGATAAATACTTGCAAAGGTGGCCTCCTGTACTCAAAATCACTGCAATGGCTCCCTCTGAAAAGGTCCTCTTTCACCAGCAGACATTGGTTCTTCAGATGCCAATGCCAGAATACACAGAAACTGGCTTCAGAGTTTGTAGGGAACCTCAGAACCTCAAAAAGAAATGCAAAAAAGAGAGAGAGAGAGAGAGAAAAAAACCCACGTTTTTTACAACATTATATAGATTAAGGTTCTGTGGATGAAGCATACACAGAGCAGAAGTCCACTTAGTAAAAGAAGCCTCAAAATATATGTTATACAAATATTAAAGTTATTAAACCTAAACTCCTGGAAGTCCACTATAATTGCTTCTTTTATATCTGGCATTGCACTTCAACTGCTGAATTCCTTAGCTTCCAAGAGCAGACTTATGGAGATGCTGTACTATTTGACTTGGCACTATTCACAGGCCTTGGCAGATGATCAAAAATAGAGGGCACAGAAGAGCAGGAAAAGCCTTAAGAAACTGTCTGGGCTGCTGTTGTTACTGCCTCCATAGAGAGGAAACTCACTGGTAAGCACAAAATAGCTGTATGAATTACTCTTGTTTAATTTTAGACTGCTTTTTAATATATCTTGGCAAAATAAACATCAGCATTTCTTCAACAGATACTAATTCACATCCAGCTTTACTTACATCTCTTCACGCGCCAACAGCAGAAATTTTATTTTTTCCTAGTTGCAATATTTTGGAGTATATGAGTCACTAATGTTGTAAACTTAACTGGAAACTCAAGACAAAACTGCTACAAAAAGCAGCAAGAAGGAACCAAGACTATTTAAAAGGTACTTAACAAAAAAAAAAATCCCAAATTTAAACACGATTAAAACTAGAAGATTTAAAACATTCAGTCTATAAATATCACAGGGACACAGAACTGATTTTTGCAACTTCAAGAGGACCCAATAATAAGCTGGGGAGTCCTGAACAGCTGCCAAGAAAATCGTGCTCACGTAGAATACCAGGGGTAGAGAGGGGGGAGGATGTCCAAGTCACCCAGAGGCAGTAAAAAGTAATCCCAGAGTGCTTACACATGACGGGAAATTCACGGAGAAGCCTTCCATGTAAACAGGAATCACCAAATATCAATACAGTCACAAAAGCTTTTACATACAGTGCTTAACTCCTCGTAGGGTCAGGCCATGTCCAGTGATAAGGGATGAGTCGCTTGCCAGTGCCGGTCTCCGGTTTGTTACAGCCGGCAGCGGGTACTGGAGACAAAGCACACTGTGATGTCTTCCCTGCCTCTGCTGACAGCCTGAATCCTCCAAAACCTACATGGCTGGAGGTTACTTCCACTTCTGCTGAGCATCACTCCACTGGGAGCAGGGAGGAGAAAGGGAAGGCTCGCGACTACAAGGGGAATTAATGCTTTGAGCGGTTTAACTCCTATTCAGATTTTGACTTGGAGAGCTGCCAGGTTACCAGGGAAGCAAGTCATACAGAGCAGCTGCTGCCCAGTTATGATCTTCTCTCTCCCCAGACTTCCTCCACAAACATGCAGCAGATCCTTGCTGGCAAGCTGGGGCTTTTTAAGGCCCCCACAGCCAAGAGAGAGCCAGAGTTCTTTCCTTGCCTGCAGCTTTGGCTACATGTCCTCCCCAGCTCTGCTGGGAGAGTAAGTGGAGAAGAGCATATCCTGCTCTGTGCAGCATGGCAGTGCTGGGTGCTGCCCTTAGAGGAATGGGCAGTAGGGATGAGAAACAAAATAAACTTGCCCAGTTTGTGCACAGCCCCTTCTGGCTTAGGAGAGTCAGATTACTCAACCTATAGTCCAACCACCAGCAGACATCACCAGCATCACCCCCTGCTACAAAGCTCAGTATGACTGTTATGCACAAAAAACTAATCCTCACAGAGGATTACATAAAAGCCATCCCAAAATTTTCCTCCTTTTCCAAGTTTTCGAGACTATTTTCCCTTTCCTCCTCATCTGCCACTCCTCCATGCACCATGCTTGGGGACAGGCCTGTACCTCAGCCAGCATGAATGCAGAAAAAGTGTCCTCTCCTGAACGATGCCTTCATCTCCTTATTCCAAGATGTTAAAGTCTTTTATGGCCAACTGTGCTCAGGTTAGCCACATTATAAAAACCAAAGCAAAGCTTCCTAAAATCAGGTGTTTTGTCTCATGTCCCTTTTGAAAGGGATCCAGAAGGCTCTACTGCTAAATACACTCTTGTACAAGTGCGTTAAACTGAGGGTCTCAGTTTCTAAGTTAAATGTTCAAGTGCTTTACTATAATATTTGTGACAGTTCAAAGCCAGGATGCATTCCCTACAGGCAACCACTTTTTACTGATTTCCTTCAAACTTGCTCGCAGAGTGCACTGTATGAATAGTGGGTTGTTGTTCTAAAGCAGAGCTACCCAAGTGAGCAGCATCCAAGAGTGATGTATGTCTGTACAGTTGTGTCAGGCAAAAAAAAATATAAATTCATCTGGTGGCCAAATTCCAGTTGCAGTTATGGTTCCTTAATGAAATTACATCTTAATGGAACTGACCTAGTTATACATTAAGACTACTGTACCTAAAATATAACATAGAGGGAAACATATTCTTTGTCATTTGAGCTGCAATTTGTGATATTGATTTTAACCCCAGATGAGACCTCGATCTAACTAAGTGCACTATGAATCCAAAAATCCTGACCTCCAGACCAAACATTTGTTCTTTATTATAAGTGCAAGTTGACTGCCTCACATTTGGGTGAGGGATGTGACCCCAATCTCTCAGTTAACACTCTGGTTCAAAGAGTAATCCTGCTGCATGCAGCTTTATTGGTATGAGAGCTACACCAGAGTGCTCACCCACACAAAGTAATGACTCCAAGTTTCTCAGTGACACCGAGAACCACCAGGTTATTTTCTTGCAAAATAGAAAACAAAGCAAACCCAAAAGTTACAGTGCTAGTTTGCAAGCAGGAAAAGTCATCTTTGATTCCTTTATGCCACTGAAAATTAAAGGGGAAAGAGTGATTTAATCTTCTTTTAAAACATACAGAATGATTCAACCTCCCATCACAAGACCCTCTTGCACTGATTGAGACATTCTTGAAAGATTTATTCACTGCAACTGGAAGCACAGGAAACTTCTAGAGATTTATAATACTTAGGTTTTGGTTCTCCCTATAGTAGGTGACACCTGGACCTTCCACAGGTCTTTAGGTGCTCGTTTCCTACTGATTTAACTCAGCAACTAAATGTCTTTAGACCTATTTCTGCTTCACCACCCCTCTTTCTCCCAGTAAATGAAAATCTACTATCTCCCTGTTTCACAGAGGTAAATGAGAATGAACTACTACCATCACTGAGTCATTACAGATTCTATATAGTCACCTAAACACCTTTGAGGACTTGGGAGTCAGAGTGTCTAGAAACACAGGCACAGAACAGCCCCATGAAGTGGTACAGGATCTTGCAGTGAATGAGATTTTGGAAAGTAACTTTCAATCATAATAACAGGATTTAAAAAAAAAAAAAAAGGCAATCATGACTCTAAGTCTCCTACAAGTAGAAGAGACAGGTTCTCTAATTCTCCTCTGTGCCTTTCAAAAAAATCTCTTTAAGGAATTATTAGACGTTTTATGAATGAACTACACCATCTTTACAAAGTTGACTCCACATCTAAACCACGGAGCAAATCAAATGTGGTGGACCCTTTTAATCCAGGAAAGCCTCTCTACGTGACTAGAAAGACAGGCTCTCTTTAAACTGATTTATTGAGTTTGATGGGCAGTTACAAATGTTCATCTCTCTTCCCTTCTTGCTGACATGAAGAAGGGAAGCAGCACTGTCTTGGGACTCATACACTGCACATCATTTTACATTAAACCCTCAGAAAGTAATAGCACATAGGAAGAACAGGCAGCAGACAAGTGTTCTGCAGTATTATAATTACTATAACTCAGTTTTAAATAAGGAAATCCATAGAAATAAATCAACCCAAACAACACAAAATATGACCCAACTCATATTTACTAGTGGTTCAGCTCATTTATTTGAATGGTATCCAAGGAACTGGGATTAAGACTAGACCTGCTAACTTGCAGATACTTCTGATTTGTAAATGAAAATACAAAACATCAGAACTGCAGAAAACTTTAAGAGCATTATCCGAGTTGTTAACAACTGTGGAGGGCACGTGTGTGCTCTCTCATGAAATTAATTAGGAGACACAAAATTAACTCATTAGATGTCCCTCGACTTCACTAAAGAGCGGCAAACTTAACATGAACTGTGTTTACTTACACGTTAAGGTGTTGCATGGACTTAACGTGGTTTAAGTGAGTTCAGTGCTGGAAGTAGCTCAGCACTCAGTAAAAGTGTAAAACCCTGAACACTTCAACTCCTTTTGCATGCCTCAGTAAGTCTTAGGGTTAAGATTCTGCAAAAAAGATTTAACATTTTTATTAGAAAGGGATTTCAAATCGCTAAAGAAAGACAAAGAGAATACCACAAAGGAGAAAAGAGGAGGGGGAAATTACCATCTCATAGAAAAAAAAAGTATGCTCTTCCCACAGTAATTCTCCCTACTTATTTTTGAACAGGATGACACAGAAGTCCTTGGGAAAGTACTGCTTCACAACCACTATTATAAATTTTTCAGTGGTGCAGGTAAGATTAGAGAATTCTGAACTTCGATAACAGAAAAAAACTTTCTGCTGAGATGACAATCAAGAAGCTTTGAGAAGATCTATAACATCATCAACCTTGTGAGCAGTCATAAATAACCCACCAAACACTTTTTTCCCGAACACATTCAGTCACCACCTTCCCACAAAGGAAACCCCAAATCTACAAGGAAGACAAAATTTAAAATATTAAAAGAAGTCTGTGAAAGGAAGCAGAAAAAAACTTCGCCACAGTGCAGTTCAGCTATTGCAGGAGCATATATTACATTTGCCCTTCAGATCAGCACAGTGGTAGCCTTACAACATGCAAGTCATGAGTGATATATTGGAGTCCTCCTTTTCCTGAAAACTTCCTTATGGAAGAAAAGAGTTGCATATGCATCAAAGTAGATTTATATGTACCTCAATGTCCTCTCATATTCTGAGCAAGTATTGCTTTAAATTATTTTACTAACAACACAGATCATTTCTTATTGCATCTGGTTTTCTGCCCTCAGACTGAGGGTCCTGTAAGGCACAGACAGGACCTGTCTGGAAAGCATCCAACCGCCCCCCCTCAAAATAATGACATTTACTTAGTGAGAATTAATTCAACTACAGCAAAGCACAGCAGACAAATTGAGATGCTCTGGTTTGATTTTACAGAGATGAGCTGCAGCAAAATTCTGAAATAAATGATAATACCGAAGGAAAAATTCTTCACTGTTGTCAAACTGTTCGGAAAGTGTTAACGTGGTTCATTCATTTTCAGCTGCAATACCGTGTTGAAAACATACTTTTGCTGGTCTGCACTTGATTGATGTACATTACTCATATCAGGCTAATGGCACTTTATTTTCCAACAGTAGCAAGTAATGAGTGACCTTGAGTGCATATTGTTTTGCTGAGAGGTTTTGTTGCTCCGTGTACTCTAAGAGCACCCCCAAGGAAATGAGGGCCCTGTATTGGTGTTTTTCAGCAAACCTCATTTCTTTCATGGCTTTCTGTAAAAGAATTTGATACAGGGATAGAAGCTAACCTCAGTGAGTAAATGAAATATTGATCCACACTACTCTGGCCTTGCCTTCACCTTGTCCCAGGGCTGTGAGTTACTGACTTTTCCGTTTTGGCTGTAATAGGAATTATTACAACAGGCCTGTGCGAGTAATTACTTGGCATGGCAAAAAGGAGGGTCCATCATATATTTCTGTAGAGACGTTAGTTTCCATCAGGCCAGCAGTCTGCTTTTTTGGCCCTGTCTTTTCTACTCTTGATTCAATTCCTTTAACCATCATTAATCAAGTTCCTTGTCAGTAGAAGTTTATCAAAAGTATTAAGTGAGCAAGGTTGCATGGCCTCCTTAAAAAAAAAAATAAAAGAAAAAAGAAAAAAAAAAAAGGCCAGGAAAAAGAAGCACCAATGCAGGGCAGTAAATTTCAAAATATGGAAGGCTGGTTCCATGATATATACGAGTGTCTCTTCAGCTGGAATGAGCAGTTTGTTTTAGTGATAGATATTGTAGTTTGAGCCGTGATAGAATCCTTCTCAAGTTTATATGTCATAGACTATCATTTATGAGAGACCATGTGTTTCTAAATAGTGAAGGTCATGGCTGATGGCAAAAGTAAAAGCAGTAGTGATTCATTAAAAATAGTTAATAGGGCCTGCTGTTGACAGGGATAAATAGCAACACCCTGTGTTTTCAACCCACAAGCAACTAGTTTAGGCAATGTTTCTTCCGTGTTTCCACCACTCCCAATTGCCAGACAGCTGTGAACATACACAGAGACATAAGCAAGATTGCTTCCACCCTGTTAATAACAGATGCAGGATGGGTTTCCAATGTGAATGACTTATCTGGATACAGATTTTCCAACCAGCAGCCTTGACAGACTGACTAAACATCCAGCTCGCAGTGATTTGTTAGCTAATAATCAAGTTTACATTGTGTACTGAATTCTTAGGGAGCAAACACATTTGCTAACTCTGCTGCTGGGACCCCATCCTTCAGTTTGAACACCAGCTCATATCCTGGGACAGCCCATGTGACATCAGTGGAAATTTTGCTTGCATAAAGGACACTAGGATGGGACCTCATAACACTGGAATGGCTAAAATACTAATGGCCCTTATTGTATCCTCACTCAGAAAAATGGAATTTCCCTAAGGTATTTTTGTGCTCTTCAGAAAACGAACTCCTAAAATTCAGTTATAATTAGAAGATTTTAACTGGTTGTTGTGATGCTGTTCCTTTCTTTGGTTTGTCTTCATTTTTTAAAATGCAAACACACAACAATCCTCATTAAAACAGAGGTTTAGCCAATTAGAAAAGTTTACAAATACAGTTTGCCAAATAGGCTTGGGACTACATTTAAAAAGAGTTTGCTGAAAGTTCTCTGACAGTACATACCAACGACAGCTCATGGATTGCCCATGGTTTTGCTTGGCTGGTTGTTAAATACAGAGAGTAATTACTAATATATATAATCATTGACTATAATAATATATATATATATATAACTACTAATATATAGTCATTATTGCCAGGCTGGAAAACTGGGGAAAAAGGTGCTTCACATTTAATTTCTGATCCTCCTTTGCCAAGTGAACATTTTCTTCTGGCTGTCCTGGCATTTCTCTACCTAACACATGAGCTAACATGAGCACAAGGGGGGATGCTCTTTTTTTTTAGGAGAAAAACACGTTTATCATTCTGCTCAAGTGGTTTCCTCCATGAGTTTTGTCCCAACTGTTTAGAGAGTTCCATTTCTGGGTTAATCTTGAAGCGCTATCAAAATGATTACAATTAATGACTTCTCTAGGAGTTGATAGTGCTGTACTTGAGTGGACCCTGGAACAATAACAGCAGCAAATAAAATAAAAAAAAAGGAGAAAGAAAGAAAGAAAAATGAAATCTTCTGGTTAATTAAAAATAGTAACAAAGAAAAGAAATGAAAGTGAATCCATTAAGGCTTGGATAATTCTGCCATCTCCAGTTCTTTCTTCTTCATGATACATGTGCTTTGCAGCTGCTCAGATCAGAGCTGAAATCCTGTAATTACAGAAGCTCCCTCACTTTCTTTTCTCTTCCTTTACTGTAGAAAAGGAGTTTAATTTTTCCTTACTTGCCAGCCAAATACAAATGCCTTTTTAGGTGAGCCAGGAGATAGGATGTTGTGTAGCTGATAACCCTTCTTAAATGTAATTTTCTCTCAAATATTTTTACTTGTTTTAGGCACTGATTAAATGCTACTTCTCTTGGCCAATCACCTGCAGAAACAACACCAGCCTCTAAATTAGAGTGGCAGAAAATGAAAAATATTTGATTAGTAAGTAGAAAGGTAAACGAGATATCTGTTGTGATTATTTTAATGCTTATCTTTTGATACTTTTATAAAAGGATCAGTTACCCTAATATAGTCATCTTGAGAAAGACAGTCTGCACTGGTTACAAATTGACTTTTTATGGAGAAAATAAGACTGTTCCTAACCTATTGCACTGATATTATATTTTGTTAATATTTTATGAAATAAAAGTCCTCCCATTAAGGGTGGCAAATTGCTTTATAATTATAGCACTTTCCACAGTAGAATGACTGCTTCATTTTATGGAAAAAAGCTCAAAATACAATTTCATTATCATCCAGTGTCTTTTCATCCTTTTAGAGGTTTCAGCAGAAAGCCCTGTTGTATGCATCTCAAATCTCTCCTTCTCCAAATATTGGTTCAATTTAAAGAACAGAAAATTATGACTCCCGTTCCACGCTGCTCGCTGCTAATGAAATAGTTGTGTACAGTGACCATTTGTACCTAGATCTAAATGAATCAAATGAACAAAGTGAACAACTATAAAATATGGACCTTTCAAAATCTACATGTAAAGGTTGATTTATATCAATATGAGCACTGAGTTAACTCAAGTGGTATAGAAACAGATTTAGTTAAATCTGTGCAACTCCCTGGTGCAGTCTCTCTTAAATCAGTTTAAGAGAACCTTAAATCAATTTAAGCCTGATGTGGTTTATAGATCTGAACTGGTTTCTAGACCAATTTAGTTAAAATAGGTACCCAAGCTGTAATCAGACAGTCTCCCAGTCAATCATTCTGATCTTAGTCCAAACCAGGACACTTTTGCAGTGCTCACATGAGAGCAAAATTGCAGCACCAAGGGTTGTTTTTTTTTTCCCCAACCTTTCCTCTTGGAAGATTTTGATAGAACCATTAAAGTCTTCTGCTGGAAAGCATCAACACTCTGGCATATGTACAATCTTGTCTCCTGCCTGAACACCCAATGAGAGTTTTGGTGCCTAGACCTGCAGACTCAAAGGTTATTTGATTTCCCGTGGGGTGCTGTGTCTGTCTGCTTGAAGATCATCACTGCAGCACTACCAGCGCTGCACCATCTATATTGCAAATGAAAACTCAACTGATTCATATTACTGGCAAATGCTGTCAGTAAAATATTCTGATTCTAGAGGCATGAATTCTAAAATACCCAAATTTAGTCAGATATGATGCAGAAACAGCTATCAATCATAAAAACAAACAAACAAACAAGCCTCCCTCTCCCCCCTTCCCTCAACTGTAAGAACTTCGTGGAACAATCTCTGGAGAAAATACAGGCTTCGCACTCACAAAACAAAGCAACATCAAAATAGAAAATCACCCAAACCCCAAACAGAGGTGCTTTGAACATCAATAAGCCTGAAATGTAGCCTTTGGATGCTGAAGATTTCAATCAATTTAAATGTCAAAGTGGGAATGAACTGATTGTGCTGCCACAAGCCTGAGACTTAAGGACAGAAAAGGATCAAGAAACTCCAATTCACCAGTACTGTGAACCCTTCCCAAACACTACACAATATATAAATCCCTCTTTGGTTTGGTTTGGGTTTTTTTTTTTTTCTCTCTATGCATAGAGTAAATTTACTTGTTTTGTTTGGGGTTTTTTTGATCTTGTTTTTCCCCTCTTGATTAGTGCCATGACATCTTGTCCTACAGTTTCTCATTTTACAGGTTTAATTGCTAAGCAGTGAACTTGAGTGCTTGAGGAAGGTGCAGGATGCATCTTCTGCATCTGCAGGATAAATGTAATTTCCTCCATATGTGGAGCACCGTCCCTGCACCACACATGTTTAATAAAATCTGGTATTTATTTGCCAAGAAGATGCAAAAATAAGTTGCTTTTAACTCTTCCACTTCAGTTACCTGTTATAAATTTCAGCCCTTCAGTGCTAGTTCACCACACAGAAACACTTGGTTCATTTAAAAAGGTAAAATTTCCCTGTGGCACAACTTGTAAGATCAGAGATTGAAGAAAACATGTCATTATTTCTGCTATGAAAATTTGTCTGTCTAATGGATTTTCATTGACATTTATTTCTGAGTTAAAAAAAAAAAAACAACATTAAATCCAACAGAAGTCTAAAGACTGGACTAAGGACATTAAAAGCCAGGAAGGCTTTTCTATTCCCTCTGACCTCTTTGGTAGAAAAAAACTTAGTTAGGACTTTCTTTTAAAATAAGCAAACAATATATTACTCAGCCAGGATTTTATGAGGTTATTCTTCTGTGATGATAATTTTACTACCATAGAGTCACTCAAAGGCATAAGTAAGAAATATTTAGGGTGAAAATAGTCATGTCCTATTTTTTTTTTGCCTGTTCTGTGGCATGTTAGTCTCTGTTTTAGGGAACCTTACAGCAGAACTACGAGAGGTGTTGAAAGGACAACCAACAGACTGAGCTGGCAGATGAAGCTGAGGCAGCATCCAAAAGTGTATGAAACTTGCCTTTGTGAGTGTTTCAAGTGAGCTACGAAGGTCTGTCTGACTTTAGGTGGTCTGTTACTGTCAGGGAGAGATTCCAGCGGGTTTTTAATACTTAGTAGAACTTCATGATCCCTGTGTGCTGAGTGTGGAGGGGATATCTATGAAGGAAAAAGTCCTTACCCCTTCAGATTATTAGAATAAAAACCAAATATCAATTATTGTTTTGGTTTAAATACGCAAGACACTTCCACGTCTCATTCTTTGTTGCATTTACAGACTGGAACAGGAATGGCTTCAGATTTCAGTGGCCATGGGGAGGAAGAGAAGGGTTTGAGCCATCATGGTAACAGCTGAAAAGAGAAAGAGGGAGGAGGGATTTTTTTTTCAGACTTATTCTAGCCTGCAGCCTCCCTTCTTACATGGTATCTGAGCTCTGGGATGATATCACTGCAATGTGAACCCAGACCTTTCCCTCATTCCCAAATTCTATTACACACTACGACTTTTACACACAAGGACCCTTCAATTATTTCTGCACTGGCTCTGTACCAATATAAGCACTGGCAAAAATTCAAAACATTTGCCAAGGAATGATTAATTGTATAAGAGTTCTGAGATATACAAAAAATATTCGCCCATTTGAATTACCCTCTCAGGCTCTTACAAGCTGATATGACTTTGCAAAAGTTTATAGAACATCTTGGCTGATTTCAAACAAAAAACTTCAGGCACATAAACTCCAGCCAACAGTCAGAAGCAGGTTAATCAGTCAGCTTTCTCTTGCCTTCTCTTAGACAACCTTGAACTTTTGTTTTCCTGTAGTCAAAACTGTTTTTGCAGGCAGTCACAAAGCCTAGTAGCTTTTAACATACTGTAACACAACATATTTTGTTCAGTGACAGGCCACCCTCCTGCTGCCACCTCACAGGCTCCCAGAGCTGCTGGGTGGCACAGGAGGCACTGCCCCAGCCAGACCCAAAGCCTTCCCTGGCCAGCCCTCCTGCCTTCCCACTGATATGGCCTTCTGTGAGTAACTTATGCTGACCCAAGCTTTAAGCAGACACTACAGGTCTGGTGACTCATTCATTGGTACATACTGACCATAAAACGTAGGAATGAGTCTTCATTTTCAGCATTTTTGGGGAGATGATTATTCTGCTGTGTATACTCTGTGTGCTTTTACAGCACTTGAGTCTTAGATAAAAGCACACCTCGTAAAAATGGTTGGTGCATTAGAGGGAACACATGGGCTTCTTATCCAAACACAAGGTTTTTTTGGTTTAGTCTTATTACTTATCTTGCTTGTGCTCCCCAACATTTTAAATGGGAATTGTTTTGGTACTAGTCAAATAAACCAAAGTATGGATAACCAAAACTGCTCTACCCTTATAAGTGGATCCTTCTGAGAAAGGTCAGCTGATGCCTGTTCCCTTCTGATTTTTTAAATCTTTTTATTTTCATTCTAATGACATAGCTTTTGCTGCTATAAACAAAAAGGTGATACAAATGCATATTGAAATGCAGCACACTACATTTCCCAGCTCCTTTCAATTGCATAATAATTCAACAAAATGTCAAAATGCTACTCTTGAGAGTTTCCTGCTTCCAGCAGAACAAAGAACAGGAACAGCTCATATCACTTAAGTCAGTCTGACTTTACCTTTATGTTCTGCGTTGCCCATATTGCATTACAAAAAAACTTATGCACATCTTTAAATATTGCTTTGTGAAAAGAATATATACATATATTTATATATACATAAATATAAATATAAATATAAATATCTATGTATATGGATACTGTCACACTCCAAAGTAAATATTTGTACTTTTCGGTAGCTGACAGTGTATCAGAGCCTACAGGGTTTTTCTCCCCCTTTTGTTTCCTGTTCTCATTAAAATATTTTTTAATGAAAATGTCATTGTCATGTCATATCAGTTCACCCACAGTCAACTCTCAGATGCTCATTACTCTTATTCTTGAGACAAATGTTGGTCTAAGAACAAAAAAACCTTTTTCCCCTAGGAGAAGTTTTGTATAAAAAAAGAGGAGAAGTTTGTATAAAAAATACATATAAACTACCTCTTCAGAAAACCTCATTCACATCAAGGTGTCATTTCAAGTGTTATACTATTAATTAAATACCCTAAAATTGCAACATTTGCTTCATTCTAAGCATTATATTCATTTTTTTTCAGTATATATTTGTATTTCGAAAGCAACCTTTATTTAATACATTGAACAAGACCACGGAATTCTAAAAGCAAAGGGTTAGAAATTAAAGAAAATTTGATTCGAGGTGGATGCAGAAAAATGGAGATTCATAAAGTACATGTTAGAAATCAAAGGCCTGGAAATCTCATGCTGCTAGCCAGTGCTCTCAACCCAACTGGTTAATTAATGTTTTTCCAATCATCATTATTCCTAAATGAATCTCCACAGCAATTATTAATCCCTAGATATATTATTAGCACACACACATATGTATTCATCCTAATCAACAGTCATGCAACTGAGAATTGAAAGCACAAAAGGACAAATACCAGAAGCAGGTTGAATTCTTGGAACGCTGAGGCTTTGTATCCAAACTTCATCAGCCAGAGAAAACCCAACTAAGCCTCGAAATACACATGTAGCTTGATTCTGCCACCTGCAAGTCAGGGTGCCCTAACTGTAAAATTTAAGTGCAAACTGTTTGAGGGGTTTTAGAGTGGCCCACTTGACAAGATTCAATCACAGCAATGAGCAGGGGCTTTGCACGTCGTTTTTCAGACAGTGACAAAACTGCTTGTACCGCCTGGGGACATATTTATTAGAGCAACAGACTTGCACAATTCGAGACAAAAGTTTTACTATCTTAATTCTAAATTACCTACATTTATAAAGACCACTGATTGCAAAAAGCACAGTAAACACAGCTATATCTTTGAGTTCACTCCTCAAGGCCACAAGTATGGGTCCTGTCCTAACATGCACACTTTTGGGGAGGCAGCCCTCTCTTTTATTTTGGTCAGGAGCTCATTTCTGACATGTGCCTGTTGGGAAAGAAAGGGCAAGCAAATGATCTTTTATCTGACAGTAATATTCCCAGTAAGAAAAACACTCAAATGCTACCTTAAAATTGGCAGGTTATTTAAATTATTGCCTCCTGTAAGTTTATCAGTTGGAAAACAGAAAGTCAGTTACCGCTTTTGAAGTCTGTAAATTGAAACCTTTATTTTCAAAGGCTTTTGGGTCATGGCATGGCCCAGACCAAAATAAAGGTGTAGGTAATTATGAAACAGAAACTTCAATTCAGATTCCATCTTTCTGATCCACAAAGACCATTATTCCCCTAGTGCTTTCCTTTAAGCCAAGTAATTAGTGCTTTATGAGAGATCCTGATAGTAAAACTGCAGCTCCATCTGTGACTGTTTATACAAATTACATACCTCATCATGTATTGCTAGTGCTGCAAAAGAGAAAGATGTGTGTTGCATATCCCTCTACTCGGTATGATGCTTTTAAGAGCTGAATTTTGGTTACAGAAGAAAGCAGCATTACCAAAACAGTGGTGCCAGAAGTAGCCGTAAATTACCACCAAAATTAAAGTTACAAAGCTATTCTGTTCCAATACATTTCTAAATACCACTTTCTCAGGCTCTCCATTACAACCTTCACAAGAGAGGTAAATAATATGTTTTGTACTAAGAAGGAGGTAGAGCGCCTAGAAAAATAAATACATGAAGAAAGGAAACCTTCCTTTCCCTTCTCCATCAGTTTACTGCAGCTTGATTTTGAAACACTGGGAAGAAAAAAAAAAAAAGAACAAAACAAAAAGAAACGGTTAGTTGAAATACTTCTGCATTGCAACAAATAAAACATTTTTATAAGCCTTGAATTCAATGGCGAACACGCAAGCCAGGGGCAGAAGCAGAGGAGGAAGTTTCCCAAGCCTCAGGCTGTGCTGGCAGGGCTGGCCCAAGCAGTCTTCCCTCTCTCCACCCCAAAGAGCAAGGTCTTTGTCTTCTCAGCTGCCTGGGAGGCTGTGTGTAAGCAGTGCCAGCGCTCCCTGGAAGGGCAGCACCGCAGAAAGCCGTGAGAGCACGCAGGGATGCAAAAGATCAGCCCAGCCTGGAAGCCTCTCAAGCCCCACTACCACCAGCAGTGAACTGTAAAACTGCATCCCTGAGGTTCAGAGATTTGAGTTACAGAATTTATAATAAATCTTGAACGGTGCTGTCAGGCTTCTCAGGCCCTGTATAAAAGCTAACTTTTAAAAGTCGGGATAGACTTATATCCAGAGGAGTTGCAAACACCTTGGTGTTCGTACAGAAGTACAGCTAGAGCTTCTTACAACAGAGAGCTTGGCTGATCATTTAAAGTTTGGATGTAAAGCAAAATTCCTGTTAATTAACACTATCCTGACTATATTGTAATTAATGCCAGATTGGCAGATAATCTTCATGCCCCAAGAACTTGCTTTGTATCCACATGAGCCTGTCTATGAGCATCTTGCTGCCAAACCCTGTAGCTTCAGAAGCAAACCAGTCCCTGTCCCACAAACACACTCCAACACCAAGGATGCTTTCCATTAGCTACACTTCCTCCTACACAGGGGGGTATTTTTACTTGGAGCCTCCTTTTTTAGGCACCAAGTAAAAATACCCCCCTCTGTAGGAGGACGTGTAGTTTGTTTTTTAAATCCAGAGCATGTTTGTCACAGCTAAGTAAATAATGTATGGTTTCTAAAAGAATATATACCTAGCCATATTCTCTAAAGAGTAAACAGAAATTAAGTTTTAGCATGAAAAAGGCTCCCATCTCCATTTTGGGCCCCACAGGAGCTTTGCCTTTCCTAAAACATTCCTTGTCCAGAATAATGCTAACGATTTAAGACACCACCACAGAAAAATGACACCGTTTTTGACAGAGGTCAGACTTGAAATTCAAATAATTCTTAACAAAATGCATCTAAAAAAAGCAAAGTACTTCCCACGTCCCTCCCCAGGTGTGCTAAGCCAGCGAGGAGCGATGGGCATGTGGGGGCTGCTTGGTGCCCTGACGGCAGGGTGGTTTCAGCATCCTACTCCAGGCTCCTGGATCTCAAAAGGCTGCTCATACATCATGCAGTATAAAAGCTAATACAATTTCAGGAGGTGTAGTACATGGCCAAGGTCAGGCACGTTTTCCTTCCACTCTCACTTTCTGAGCACTTAACAAAAGCTTGTCTTAAACTATAGGTTTGTTATGATAAAGACAAAACATTCCCACATTCCCCTCGAGCAATGGTATTTCTTGTTTTAACCTTTGCAGGCAATGATAGCTAAGGACTGAGAAGTCCAAGGTAATGCACTATCAAGGGGCTAATTTGCCTGATTATTTATCACTATTTCTCACACATATCAAGTGCTACTTAGAAAAGGCCTGCTAAATACCCATTTGGAAATACGGGTACAGAATTTGTACACAGCAGAAACCCCGCCTAGTTTGGCTGCACAGCTACAATCCCAAAGCACTGGGAAATAATGAATGTGTGGAAACCAGAATGCAAGTATTTAAATAATTCAGAGCTTCGGCGTTCAAACCCAAAGCTTTGCTTTATTCATTCTGAAAAAATACACCCAGTACAAAGTTCGTCTGTTAAAATGAAGCTCTAGAAAGAAAAACCTTGTAATTACAAATCTTCTATTTTTGAATAATACTATTTTTTTCCAAGTAAATATTCACAAATCAAGGGAAATGTTACTTTAATATCAATAATGACTATTAGCATCACATTTACAAATGCTACTTGAGAAACTGTGGAACTTAATTAAATGCAATATTACCAAATAAAAACAACATGTTTTTGGGGCATCTGAATGTTAGCCCTCCTCGTGAAATAAATTAAAAATAAATAAATAAAACATACAGTACTTTGCCCACACTGTAATTTGTCAGCTGTTGAGGAAATTGGCATGTCTTTTCTGCTGATTTATTAGTTAATCCCAACAATTCATTGCAGAAAAGGCCAACAATGAATTACAATGTGAGGAAAAATTAAGCAGTACATTTAAAAAATGTCTGACCATACAGTCCTTAAAACAAATTCCAAAGTTCTTATATACCTAGCTAAAATATTTGGGGTACTATGGTAGATAATAATTCAGTAGTTTCAAATATTGTTCCTCTTCTAAGTGTTACATCCTTCATAGTAGCTTTGCTAATATTGTTTCTTAGATTTGATTTCAAATCTGTTCAAAAAAAATATAACCCCTGATTTCCCAAAATATAAACCATAAAGGGGTGTTGGACCTATTACATCGATTTCCTAAGCACTGGGACTCTGGGTATTTCTCTGCATCAACTAAACAAATTATTTCTTTTAAGCCAATGACTAATTCTGCTTATTGTAATGGAACCACTTGCTTAGCATTAGACAGGTTTTGGAATTAAAAAAAACCCCAATATATCACTACACACTTCTAGACTTACCTTGTTTTCACATAAAATAACCTACACACCTTTAAATTACTGTTCATTTACTGTAAGTTCTGAGAGAAGTGTTTACAAAAGTCAGAGGTGTAGAGTTTCTTGAACTCTGAAGGGGAATCAAATAAGGCACCAAGAAAGACAGGACCTCAGGTCCCCCTGTTCCCATCACTCCCACACTCACAATCAGCCTTCACCTGGACCAAGCTGTCAAGTCAAGTTTGATATTGTTTTTCACATTGGGTTTTTATAGCTCTTTTTTTTTCCTCCTTCTTTTTAAAAACATCAGCTACAGCAGATATGGTAAAATATTTGCAATCAGAATTTTCTTTCTCTTAGGCTATACCACGCAAGAAAGGGAAAATGCTTTCAGCTCCTCAGCTGAAGGCATTTTCCCTTTCTTGCGTGGTATAGCCTAAGAGAAAGAAGCCATGCAAATTAAACCCCACTTGCTGCTTTGGGACATAATTCAAAGCCTAAATTTAGTCAGTGGGAGTCTTGAGAAAGTACAGCAGGTTGTAGCAAACACATTTAGAGGGTAAACCTGCGTTGCACAATACAGCATTCTGCAGAAAAATACCAGAGGCAGTTTATGGTTCCTTTCTGGTTCACACCCTCAGCTTACACCCTCTTTTTAGGTAAGACTTTTAAACAGAACACTGGGCTCCACTCTAACTCCAGTTGAGTCTTCTGTCTCCTGGTGCTTCTTCTTGAGAGCAGTGCCAGATTCTCAATAACTGGTTTGCAAACCTGACTTTATTCAATGAAAAATTATGCACATTTGTTCTCCCACCAGACCTGCATTAGCTTAATTACAGTTTTGGGGTGCGCAATGAACATGACTGTTTATGGGTTGCAACCCTCGAGTTTGGCCCCAAATTATCGCTGTTGTAACTCTATCTGATGCTCTGTAGTTAGCTCTGTGATTGCAAATTTCATTAGAATTTGTTTAAATTGAAGTTGCAGAGCACCTTTTTTCCGTAAACTCTTCAGTGCACTTCATTTAATTGATCGATTCTTCACTGATACTTTTCTCACATTCTTCCCATCTGACATTATTTTGATGTTTATGTACCTCCTTCCATGTGTGTGATCACTTCTTTCAAAGTTATCACCCTCACATTCCCCATAAGTCCCTAAAATTAAACCTGAAGTATCACCATCATATGGTTGGTTTCTCACAGCACACTCAAAAATGGATTTTGCCACCTTAAGAGAGAAGCATAAAAGGCTTTCCGAGACAGAATTCAGTGCCCCTGTGCCTTTTCAGGCACAAAGCATCACCTTTATCCTGCTACCAAAAGTAAGCAAGCAAATCTTGTCTCTGCCATGACCACCTGCTCTTTGAGGAGTGAACTCGTGAGGAATTGAGCCAAGAGCAGTAACCTGCTTAGCGGCGAGATGTGAGCTCCAGGTGACCTCGCTCAGCCACGCTGCCTTGTCATCCCATTTTGCACTCCCACGCTTTGCTCAGCAGTGGTAAGGAGAACAAACAGCAGTGTGGAGGCACACACAGGCTGAGCTCCTGGATTACAGCAGTGCTGAGCTACTGCCTAGAGAAAAGCCATCCCAGCCTGCTGGTCTGGGCACTGCGAGCCAAAGGGAGCAATGTGTGGCAGAGAGTAGTTCCTGAAACACATCTGGGCTTTCAGGAGACCAGCAGTTCCATTGATTAGCCAGAACTTCATCTATATTTAACATTTAGCCAGATGATTCTTTTAATTGGATAATAATGCTATGCTGTGTATTCATTTCAGAGAACAGACACGGTTATTTTAAAAATAACAATAACAAAAATAAATCAACAAAATTCAAACCAAGCCCAGGCAATAAATCCTACAGATTCCAGAAACTGTCTTTATTATTCTAGCCATTATTTCAGTCAATTTCAAAGTATTTGCCTTGCAACCAGCCAGCAGGCTACAACTGAACCAGAGAACCTGGAAAAAGAACAAATTTCTAAAAATAACAGGACATTATTTAGAGCAAATATTCTAAAATGACAAATAGCTGTTCAGTTAGCCCTCAGAATTAATCCCACTTTTCACCCTTAATGTGCCTGGAAATATCACAGCAATCAGAACACAAGACAGGAGCCCTCAAAAGCCTGAGGGGTTTTGGCTGGTGGTGCTTATGATATCTAGAGGTGTATGTGTACTGAGGACAGGCTGCAGGCAGAAAGCAAATATGTGGAGCAGCTCTGGCAAAAACACTGCCCATCTAAAACCCTGCAACCTGCCTCATTTCTGCAGAACTCTGCCTGCCTCCCAGGAGGAGTCTTTTCTGTGCAAAGAGAGGAAGAACAGGCTCAGTTTAGAGTCTTAGCTGACTACTGGCAAGTACTCAAATGGACAAAACTGATTCTGAGTAGAACTCTACCACTCCAACATTTTTAGGTCTCACCTGAATCACTAGGCATGCAAAGGACTTCGCTGTGTCACAAATTCCAGTGAGAGCAAGCAGATCACTTGCTTGGTTTGCCAAAGACACGATCAGGTTGTAAAACTAAAACCACAATGTGGTGAGACCACACACAAAAACATGCAACAGTCATACACCAGAGAGGCTCTTCTGTGAGGTCCTGGAGATTTTTTGAGGTATTTTAGCAGTTCAGTCATGAGACCAGCACACTGTGATTATCCCAGCAAAACACATTATGGAAAAATTAGCAGATTTGGCTTTTTATTCTAATGCACAGAGCATGTTCACCAGCACCGCCGACTGTTGCAATTCTGAAAGCAAAATACTTTCCATGTAATTGAAAATTTTTGGCTGTTGAGCTGTCCATACACTCACAAACTGCAAAACTTGGCAAAACATCACTTTAACCCCATATTTTTGCCTGTTGCTGAAGAGGACTGTTGTGCACACAGTACTCTTTTAAAAAACCATCATACCAACAAAACCCGAGCAAGTACACACATGCAAAATTGAAATTATTGTCCAAGTAATTTACCCAACATCAGTTTGGGCCATCCAAGACTTCACTGCCAAAACTAATGGGAAATTTGTGAAAAACCCACCAAAACAGCCTGGAGAGGGGAAAACCATGTTTGAATATCAATTTGCTTACTTGTCAGTTGTCAGCAGCATTGTCCAGTAACAGCAAGGCAAGGCCAGACTCAGTGTATTTCTCTGCTTAGGGAAATCTGAACCTTCATTTCTCACTCCACAAGCCAAAATCACACACAGACTCTGCCTGTGTGCTCTCAGTTTCTGCTGTTGATACTCCTTCAATTAGAGAGGTAGCGAAGCAACAATAAGTAGTCAGGATTTGCTCCAAATCAAGGTAAGATTTTCATTAGAATTTTTTCCCCTCTCACTAGCCAACCTGAAGACTCTAATAAAAAAAAAAAAATCAATTATTTTCAGATGCTTAATTGTGATTGCAATCTGGAACCAACAGGATTACCAAGAAGAAGAGACACAAGGATGAGGTCCATCTGTTGGCTGATAGTCTAGAAACTAGATGGGAACTGTTAAACCCCACCAACAAATTACATGCCAGGAAATCACACCAGAGCACACAGCATCTGACAGGTTATTACTGGGAAAGCTTATTATTTGGGATGGGTTATTACTGGGAAGCCTATTGACAGCCTATGAGCAGGCAATACCAATACTGCCTCAGGGGAGCTACAGGCACCATGTAACCTTGTCATTTCATAGAAATTCCATACTTGTGGGAAGTTTTGAGTTCAGATGTAAATGTATGTGATTTACCCAGTAAGAACAAAAGCTATCTTACCTCATTTCCACATTACTTGAGCTCCTTAGCTGCTCTTTTTTTCCTACAGTGAGAATTTTATCACCTTTCCAAACTGGAGATCCAACAATCACTGTTCAAAACGCAATAGGCCATTCCATCGGTCCTTATTCTGCTGTCCCAAGGGAGTTTGTGGGACCCAAAGCTCTGCCACAGCAGCAGCTACGGGAGGATCCCCAACCACAGGGACAGTGCCCCGTGGGCCAAGTCAGCCCACCCTGTGCTACACTTCCAGCTTCTGCAGGAACCCTGGTGCTCAACAGCATGGGAAAGCCAGCACAAACCATGACGTTCCCAGATGGGAAACAAGCCCTTGGCAACAGCTGGGAGTTGGCTGAGGACAGGCCATTGACACTGTCCAGATACTGAAACCCTCTCCAGAGTGGCCACAGGACCAAGGATGGCAGCAAAGGTGTTTTGTAACCACCTCTAGGGCGCAGCTGAAGAACAATCCCACAGAAGGTATGAGGTGCCCGAATTCATTCTGATTTTAATGCTTATTGATTTTACTATACGGCTCTTCCATGTTGTCTGGTAGCACTTTATAAATGTTTTATGCAAAATAAATAATTCAAGAAAGACACTGCTTTCTTCAGTAAAGTTTATGACATCATGAGAGCTATTTTTTGTGACTATGCTGACTGCAATGATAAAAGAAAGAGGAAAACTGGGATCTAGACATTTCAAACGTGACCATTTTCTAAATCACAGCTGCTTTTGTGTTGCAGCCACACTATGTTCAGAACTGTATTAGTTATATATTAAATATATATTAGATGTAACATAGTTCTGTCCCTTTCTGGCACCATTTTTAACATTTTCCCTCCCCTTTGACCTCAAAGCCAAGTCCTTAAATAAAGCAGATTGCTGCTCATTGTATTCGAATAAGATAGTTTCTTTATTTCCCCATCATTTATTATCCTTTTGTTCTACTGTCTTCAGTAGCACTTCCATTATATCAAAAAGAGAACGTGTAAACTCAAAGGGCCACTTTTGACTTAATTGAAAAAATTAACACCTGATTTTTTAACACATTTTTGGTCTACTGACATGACAACAGCCAACCAATCATAATGGTTAAAGTCTGGTTAGCAAACTCTTTCTAGGAAGACCATTTCTTACATACACTGTCCCTAAAATACCCTTCTGTCAGTTCTTGTGGACCACACTATAAGATCAAGAATTTACTTATAAAATACCTTTAACAGTGGTGTCCTACTGTCAGTGTATTTCATGTCAGCACATTAACATACACACTCAACACTGAAAGGGAATTAATAGCTTATAAAACATGGTTACGTGTCTGTATTCCTTACAGCTGTAAACCTAGCTCTTAATCCTTCCCTTTGGAGTGTTTCCTGACTTTACAGAGTCATTGCAGCATATTGAAAATCACATGAAATGAATAAATCCTGCCTGAGGCTCACACACACACCCCCACACACAGAGATAGTGTCGTGCAAATCTTGCTGCAGGTCATCATAAAGTCAGAATGTTTCTCACCTCCCAGAAGACTGTCCTGGAGGGCAAAAAGGGAAGGGACCAAGAGTGAGAAGCATTCTACTTTGTTAATTTTATCCAGAAGGATTTTCTTATGCATTTTTCCAGTGGTCTTAAAATCTATTCAAGACACTGTAGAAACCCAAGGATAACTCCTCTTTCTTGAAGTTTAATAAGCCTGTGGTCAAAACTCCCCCTCGCCTTCACTCCAAGAATTCATCACAGCACTTTGTAACAAAAGCTTGCTGGGCTGCAGACAAGCTCAAACCTCACAAACAGCAAGTAAATAAAATAAGAGCTTCTATTTACCTTTCAGATGATGAAAATGCTGAGCCATTAAACGTCAAATGCCATTCACCAGCTTTCATTACCCTACTCACTAGAACCTCCTGCTTGCATGTTTCTTAGCTCTAACTCAGGCAGCACTGTTTTAGGAATGTTAAAAGTGCTACAAGTGCTGGGAGAATGAATAAAACAAGATAAAAAAAAAAAACCACATTGTTTCAGAGAATAATGAAAGTAATTATCATCTTGTTCGCTGTTATTGCTTAACAATCCAACAATTTGGGCCTTACGCATCCATACATTATGTTCTTGTCATATTTTTAAGAAGTGACACAGTCTGAGGGCAGCTAAAAACCAAATCCTGTCAAAGGCTGAAGCGGGGTTAACAGCTGGAAAGCACAATGGATCTTTACTGCAGCTGATAGAGTCACACACATCAGTGCTGAAACACACATTCCCAAACCACGGCGCAGTGGGATAAGAATCTTCTCATCTGAGGTACAAGCACAGAGATTAGAGCTGGCAGCAGTGGGAGAGAGATCCTTCTGTCAGAGAGCAACGTGCCTTTCTGAAGGGATGGGAACCCTATGCTAATGCCTGCAGAGATTATAGGACCAGTAGGAATAGTTATGATCATTGTTTAATCTTCTGAATATAAGCCTTTCTCTCGTGTAACTTGCTCTTATCCATGCAGACCTTGAGCACAATTATCCAATGTGCAGTGGTAGATGATGGGAAAATGACACCAACTGATACTGATGGAGCAGCACAAATCCAGTTCCACTCAGCACCAAACCTACAAAATACATCTCTAGTATTGCATCAAGTATTGCATTGCACAGTACATCTAGTATTTCATTGCTGTTTTTTTCTTCTGGTAGAATTCAAATGAAAATTTAAAAAAAAAACCCTCCACCCCACATTATTTATCAGCCTTAATTCATGGCCTCCTGATGGAGGCTTTACTGAAGATTCACATTTGGGGTCTCTGATCTGCCTGTAGAAAAGCTGTGTCCTTTTTTTTTTTCCACACTGCCACTATCATTTCAAGCTGCCATTAACACTTAGAAATCAAGGAACTGAAGACTAGAAATGCATACAAGCATTAGGATATTGCTGGTCTGAAATGCTTCACCTTCACTGACTCCAAATGAGCACGGAGAAGGAGAAATAAAACTGTTGGCACACAAATGAACAAGAGACTTGTGGAGCACCTGACTCATTTGAGAGGAACTCGAAGCCCACAGGCAGCTCAGCTCCCCAGACCACGCTGCCAGCGTGGTCCCACAGTGGGCTGTGCCCTGCAGATGTCCAGGTAATGCTGGGCACACCCTACAGCAACCCAACCACCTTCTCTTACCTTCTCCGCTCAAGTCACGGTCAGTGATCAAGATTTTCAACAAACAAAACATCAATGCCACCACCATGACACCAGGACATCTGGCTGCTTCTTATTTCCATGGCCCAGCACAGTGTCTGTAGCAACTGCAAAGCATTCTATGTAGCTTGTAATGGAAATTAAGTATTTACAGCTAAAAAATATCTGTTATTTTCTTTTCTTTTTTTTTTTTTTTTTAATTTTCCCAAGTTTAAGTTGACCAACTGACTTAAAACTGAACCCTGATATCATTTGCTTCTTTGGAACTTGTTGTCCTAAAATCCTCTAGGACCACAAAGGCAGTGCAGGTATCCACAGGAATGAATGAAAACAGGGGCTTTGTTTGTTGAAAGAGAACTTCCAGCATGAAGATTTCGTGCAGGAATCGGTAAAACTTGTCTTACTAGTACAAGATTTCTTGCTCAAACTCTATTGAAAATATTATTTTTTAAATGCAAAAATAATATATATGCAGTTTTTACTTATTTCAACAGCAGAGTTAAGTCCTACTGAAGGAATATGCTTGCTATTAATAAAACATAGCACACTAAAGGCGTTTACTGAGAGAAGGACACTGTGCCAGTCAGAGAGATGAATATATGAAAGGTTTCTAAACTAAATATCTAAGACACAGAAAACGTTGAAAAAGGTCCATTGACTAAATTTTAAATGAACAAGCAGTCCCCACACTTTTCACAACCATATATACGTATATACAAATGATAGGTAATAAACACTTAGAATAGCAATGCTCTAAGATGGTTCTGTATTGGTATAAAATCTACCACGAGGAACAGTGCAGAGTTGGGTTGTCTATACTGTAAACTGTGTGCCATAATGATACAGTCAGACTTGGTTTAGATTTCAAGTGGAAACATTTCGGCACAACTTGCATTCAGATAACTTGGCATGTTCAATGAACTCCCGGATCCCATCTTCTTTCTCTGGATACTGAGGCAGTTTTGATGTGCCCTTGTGCTAACAAGGGGTTAAAAACTTTTCTTATGTTCCTAGTGGGTTGTAAAAGAAACTGCTGAAGCTGATCAATGACCACTGTTAAGACCTGGAAACCAATTATAAACCTGAAATTTGTGATGAACAAAGCTCTGAAACACTAGGATGAAAACTACTGAATTAGTCTAGTTCATTAAAATCATTAATAGTCATGAAATGAAAACCACCAGAGTCCAAAAAGGCTTAATGCCCTATCCATATTAATTAGATGGGAGCAAATCTGAAGTGAAAAGCAGCACATGCTTTGTAGAATTAGCAATTGCTCTCTACAGACTACACAGATCTCTATTAAAATTCAGTTTAATTAAAATTGATCACGTTAAGAAACTGATGTGGTTAATTAACTGAATTCCTGAACTTCTTTTCATACATTTCACAAATGCATTGTGCACTGCTTTCCTGGGTGACAGCTTATGTTGCAGTGAAAATCTTGATTTCACAGGTTAATGCTGCATGTTCCACGAGGCTTAAGCTCCCGTGTCCCCCCAGGAAACCCTGACAGCACAGCGAAAATGACAGGCCTTTGAAACTACCAAAAATCTACCACCAGAAAGCCTGGCTGGAGTCTAAACTGTTTCTCTTTTAGATAAGAGCGAAACTCCGGACACATGCGCGGAAACATCCAAGGAGCTGTGATCTCATAAGGTCTGTCACTAGAACTACAGAAAACATATAAATATACAGGAAATACATAAATAGATGCACACACAGACACATGTATCAGCACAGGCTGACACAAACAGCCAAAGGCTCTGGTCTGTGCAGTTAATGAATGTAAACATCCAGGCTGCAACCATTTCAGTGTTGAAAACACCATGTGTTTCACCAGGGTGCAGGAAGAAACAGGGCTTGGCCAAGGGCTTAAGCCAAGAGCTGCCCAGGAATACAGAGCTGGCTCAAGCTTCAGTGGTGATTCCCAGGGGCCCAGCGACCCAGTGCCTCCAGAAGTTTGCAGGATCACTCTCTAAACAATGAGGTGATCATTCCCAATTAGCAGTGGACTGGGTTAATGGCTGGACTTGAGGAACACAGATGGTTCCGTGATAAACCACTAGTGCCCTACCAGCCTCAGGAGAAAGACTGGATTGCACCAAAGGGAGATTCATTATTATCATGCTGTTGTTCGAACTGATCAGTTGTTGTGAGTTGTGCCACTCTCTTTTTTGGAGGGACATTTCAGCATTTACTTTTCCATGCCCTATTCATTGGCACAGTTTAGTCTATGCAAGCAGCTTGGTTATGAAGTACTGCTGCAAACAATTCTCATCTTCTCACAGAATCACTTCTTACAAAATATCAGCAAATACTCCAGCCCCATATCATGATGAACAAGAGGACATCGATGCAGCTACTGCTCGAAAGAAAGTGGGTGGATGAACATCTCACTGATGTAGCACAGAGGATCATGATCTAAGATCTAGATTAACATCTGAACTGCCAGCCAAGTGGCTTCCCAGCCTTTCAGGAAGCAGAGTTACACATGGATTCTCAAAGACTAATAAGCAATGGCCACAGCTCAGGGGAGACCTCAAAGATAAAACCCAAAGTTTTTTAAATAAGGAAGGGTGTGGCCAAACAACTCCTGAAGGAGAGTGAATCTAAGGTCTGAAAACGACACAGAGTCTAACCAGAGGCTAAAATAATTATCCATTAATTATAATACAATAAATATATAATAAAGAACAGAGTTTTACATAAAAAATTTACATGCCTTTAATTTGAATTCAAATCTATATGAATAACAGCACTGAACTTGGTGTAACCACATCTCATTCTTCATTACTTCTGACCGCAATGTAAATGCTAAAATGGTATTTTCTTCTCTGAATTCATTTTGCTAAAATAAAGCGCATCTGACTGCGATATAAGATACACGCCTGACTCTTAATTCCCTCATGGCCAAACCCTTGTTAATGTCTTGGCCTGTTTCAGTAAAATGATCATGGTTCAAGTAATGTAAAACACACGCATTCAATCATTTTCCTTTTCCCTAAAGGCAAATACTTTCTTATCATGGTAAAACAGGAGTCGTGTGCTGATGCATTGGAAAGCCAAAGTTCTTTTAAGCCTCATCAGGAAATTGAATACTTACTGCAACCTCTCCTTTGGAGCTGCAGAGTGAAACAAAAGCATAATGCAAACAAACACAGGAGGTTCAGTCAGCATTATCTAGTACTGCATAAGCCTAAACAGCTGCCTTACAAAATGAGAATACACAAACGAAGACCCAAAAGCAAATCGAAAAATTTAACTTCAGGAAAAGAAAGACTGTTCGATTCATATTTAAATCAGGATTTCACAGTTAATAGTTAAAATACAAGCAAATGAAAGGACATGCTCTTGATTTGCTTGCCTTAGAAGAGAGTTTATTTTAGGGCAATATTCTCTCAAGTAACCACAAAGAGGGCAAGGCCTTAACACAGCAGGTGTGCACTCTCTACTTGCACAGCATCTTTTTATAAACATATTTTTATAATAAAAAGGGAGTATTTATAATTGGAAAAACTGTATGGCATTACAGCTGGGTGAAATAGAATACAAGAAACGACATGGTAATTAAAGCAGGTTCTTCAATGGTAGAAAAAAATCCTAGGAAATGATATCATAAGTCACCAGTTTCTGAGGGACTCCTATATTAGATCTGCTGTTTCTCAGAGGAGCTTCAAAATTTCCTGGGCTACTGAGTCCAAACACATCTCTTCCCTGTGCTGCAGCAGAATGAATGGGAGCTGTCCCTCTCAAAGTAAAAGTCAGAGGAGCTGACAGGAGTCATGAGAGGTGACAGAAAGGGAACAAGACATATATGAGGATTCAAATCCATCCTTTACAGAGCAAGGTCAGACACCAAACCCTGAATGACTTTCCAGGTGCTCACTGCCTGAGGTTCAGTGTCTTCCAGAGCCACTCTGGCCCCAGCCTCTCTCATACCCTGCTCCCTGGACTTGCAACTCCAAAAGCTCCCAGAATGCCATGGCTCCCAGGCACACATAAGTAACACATGATGATTTCCAAAAGGGTGATACGAAGCCCTTCCCCATCTGTCTATGCATCCATCCTTTTCCAGTCACCTCTTTCCTAAGAAAGGTGATCTCCAAAAAAGAAGATCCAGGAATAATAGAGGGTCAGCTTTCCACTGCTCTACTACCAACTCCCTTTTCTTGCTGCTAACATGGTTTAAATACAAGCATTAAATCCATTTCAGCAGTGGATGATACAACCTGCCAGTGGTCATGAATGAGAGGGCATTAAACAACAACAGGGAGCAATCTTTCTAAGTAATTAAAACAAGATTCACAATCAGATCATACTTTCCAGTACCTTAAGTCCCATAAATGAACAATTCCAGTTTATTCAACCCTTTTTAGCACAGCCTTAGCCTTCAAGTACTTTTCTGGCAGAGCAATCATTTTCTCAGTACGGGAGGAACGGGGCTCATGAAACAATTCTATGAACAGGCACATCACTTGAAGCAAGTCAGATTTCATAATACAAACTTATGAAGGAAATTACACTCAACAAAACTGAATGATAGTTAATTCACAGCCCAAATCTTCATTTATTTTATAACTACACAAAGCCACTGCATATCTATTAGGTTAGTGTCTTACTCCTGATTTCTACATGAAACCAACAGGACAGAGAAACCCCTGACCTGCCCAGCAGCACAATTTAAACACATTAGGCCTAAAAGAAAGAGAAA
>JAWWES010000168.1:1483946-1539975 GCA_035583135.1 Lophotriccus pileatus
AAAGAAAAAGAAAAAGAAAAAGAAAAAGAAAAAGAAAAAGAAAAAGAAAAAGAAAAAGAAAAAGAAAAAAAGAAAAAAAGAACCCCCTAAACTAAAATCCACATTTACTTCTTTTACAGTTAAAAGCCAGAAATGTAGAATTAAAGATGTGCTTACCAAAAGACTAGTTTAAAATCAGTAATAGAAACGCATGTCAGCATCAGTCAAGATTATTTTACATGACTGTTGCATGCCTCATACACAAAGTATGTAAATTCAATAACCCCTCAGCTGGGCTTCTAAATACATCTTGGGCCTATTACCTGCAGCAGTAGGTGCAGAATGCAGACTTTGCCTGGGCTCAGGGTAGAAGATGATGTAAATCATTTAAATGAACACATGGAAAATGGAGCCACTGCCAGAAAAAGTAACTGCTGGACCTCATTTCCAAAGCCTGCCCGAGTGCATTAAAGGGAAACTGCAGAGAAATTCTCATAGCTGACTTTGGAAAAAGCCAGGCAATATCAATTCTCTGTAAGGCAGTACTAAAGCTACACTAGGGTACGGTTTAGTCCAATATCTTGTCAACTTGTTAGCAAGAAATCAATGAATGTATAAAACTTGTGTGTCTTGTGCCTTCCCATGCACAGATTTAAAAACTGCATGGAATATTAAAGACTGTTTAATTATTTCTTGATGAATTCCTAAGTAGGTAAGGTTAAGTAACAGCTGCAGTCACAGTGTGGAGTTGATAGGTACTTTTCCCTAGATTCTATTTATTAATTTTATTTCCATAATGATTATATAACTTACATAATTATTGTAATTCACATAATGATTATTTGTATTCCTGGGTACCTGAAAGAAGTGCTGTGTTCACGTGCTGAACATTAACTACTTTCTGAAAGTTCAGGCTTGTCAGGATATTTCAAGGGAATGTTTCTCCTGATTGTCTTCTTCTAACTTGAAGGAATTCTCATCAGTGTCTGACAGACTTCTCAGTGTCCTGTGTTTTGTCATTTCCCTGAGTGTGACCCTTCATCCCACAAAAGTTGTCAAAATTTAAAACATTTGAAGTGGAAACGGACAAACTAAAATTTCAGGAAAAGGAACTAATAATTGGATTTTATATATAAACGTCTCCCACACTACAGAATTGCATTGGAATGAAAAACTCCTGTTCTTCTTGCAGTTTGGGAGGGCACTGCATGCTTTGGATGTATGAAGCACAGAGATGCTTCATGCAAATCATGTACCTTGATGATAGTTCTACAAGTTCTACAAGTTCTACAAGTAGAACTATTGAGCTAAACACACTAAAGTTTGTTACTGGTAAAATGCACGAGTTACTCCTACAGTCAGATTAAAACCTCCATTTTGCTGCTGAATTGAAAGAAAAGTGATTCAAAAATCACAAGTTAAAGCACCTAGAATGACATGGAGAATGCTGGACAGGAGGGAAGATGACACACAAAAAGTGCCCACCCTCAGTAAGTTCAATTACAGTTTATCATATCATAGCAGAGCCCCTGTCTCAATAACCTATTCTTCTGCTGTGCATGGAACAAGGAGCTTTGAAGCAAACTCTTGTGCTAATTTTGCATGAAAACACCATCTGGTCCTAAACAACTATCTAGGCTATGGATCTGTCAGAGCTAGATATGGTCAACATGATATTGAAAGGTCAAAGAAGGGTCTAATTATATTCCTTAGTACTTAGAGGCCATGGCCACTGGAGCATGAACTTAATCACTCAGGCCAAACAAGACTCATTTATAATTTTAATTATCAGTGAATCAGACATCTCTTGAAGAGTTGTCCATGTAAAAGAATTATATGACTGTTGCTCAAAATAGCTGTCTTGTTTGTCTCTAAAATAACCCCTTGAGATACCCTCAATAATTCCCTGCTGATATATTTAGAATCCATCAATCTTCTCAACCACTGCATATTAACATCTTTGGAGTACTGTATAATTGCACACACACACACAAAAACCCAAACAAAAACTCTGCCTTGTGCTACAACAATATGTTCTGTTACAATGGAGTTTTCAAAAATCCAGAATTCCAAACCTGAGAAATATCCAACTAGGGCAGTTCATACAATTTTATTCGCTCCCTGGTGTGTAATGACACAACATGTTCAAAACAAACTGTAATGATACTTTAGTAAGTCTCTTGCCTCATTCACTGTACAAGGTAGAGTTTTGGGGGGGAAGGAACTGAGCTGTAACTAGAGGAATACTCACTGTGGCTGTTGGAGAAAAAAAATTTTATGTTTTTAAGAGACCAGGATAATACAAAATGAAAGACGTCATTGGATAAGCTGACCTGGAAAGTCTATACAACAGCTTCACCTGCCATGGATGCTATGTCACACTATATAAATCACTTGAATCACTTTTTTTGCCATCAGATGGTCACTATTTACTCAGTTTTCCTCTTGACTGCAGACACTAGGGTTGATTTTAAAGTGTGAATACAGTTCTGCAAATAGACCAAGTTCAAAAGTGACCTCAATGCAAGATGAGCTTTTAATATACAAAGTGCTTGTTGTCACCAAGTATTCCAAAGTGGATGTCCTAAGCATCTTACATTCAATATCCAAAAATGCTGGTTCCCAGCTCTTCTGGAACAGCCCTTGTAAGCACTGTCTACCCATTCTACTCACCCCCAACCTCCATCAGTTTTACTCTCCTGCTGAACATTCTCCTGTGCTCCCCATCTTGCCTCTACCATCAACACTTGACCAGCTGGAGAGACCAGAGGTCCCTGAGGCTGGGGAGCAAAACCAGCACTATTACTGCAGCTGAGGAGGACCACTGCAGGCAGAGCCACTGCTGGAATCATGACTGTGGTATAATGTAAAAATCATCAGTGAAAAGCTTATGACAGAGTTGCTAATTCAGGGTGAGACAGAAGCAGTAGGCACCAAGATAAAATACTTTGTACTAGAAGATAAACTGCCATATACTAATGTATTTATACAACCTGTAAGGTTTATAGTGCTAAAAATTGTGTACCATCTTTCTTAAGGAACAACAAAAATCCACTACTACTCCTCCAGAAAACTAAGTGCCTTCAGTTTCCTTCCCTTTTGAATACAGTCATGACTCAGCTGAAGACCAAAACAGTCTCGAGTCTTTTACCAATGAACTAAGACTAGTTTCCACATACCTATCAATTTGTTTTCTGTAATTAAGAGTCCAGGAAGTGTTTACCTGCACTGTTTTTACATGATATTCATGTACTGCTGCTGTATGTACACAATGAACATAATAATACTCACCCACTTGTCTGCTGGACATTTGAAGATCTGTGAAGAGACACCTCTCTCAGCCTCTGTCACAGTGAAGGCTGGACTCTCATCTCTATAAATGACTGCAGCTGGGTCACAAGAGGGAATGAAGACTTTCCAGACCAGATTCCTGGGGAGCATCCAGGTGCACTATCAGCCCAGCTGCCCTCTCTAATCCCAACCACCCTCCTCACCTGCCTTCTGCCAGGTTTCTGATTTAGCCTGGGTGCCTTCAGACAGTGTGTTGTGTACATGGTGCACCTCCTCCTGCTTGGTGCCTTGCTCACTGACTGTTTAGAGGGCTTCCTTTTCTCAAAGTGTCTCAAGGGCCCTCTTACAGCCTTAACCAGAAAAAGAAAATATTCCATAGCTCAGTAATTTCCATACGCTCACATTTAACTGGCACGAACTTGGAGGGGAGCACTCCCACAGTTCAGAGTACCTGGGATTTTGCACTAACAGGGAGAACAAACCTCTATACACATCTAAAATGGCTTCATTTCCCACCACCTTATACCCATCAAACATTCTACCACCACTGAATGCAGCCCTTACACCACCACTACCACCAAACTCCCTTCCCTGGATTAGACTATGGTTGGACTCACAGAAGACTCCCCAGTCCTGTCAGTCCTCCCCATCGCCACATTTGTTGACCCGCTGTCATGTTTTTAAACGGCTGGAGAGAAAAGGAGCAGATAGTTGTGTAGTCAAAGCAACCGGAGTAAAACAGAGAACTAGAATCAAAGATACTTATCAAACAGAAAAAAGGTAATAAATTGGATCATTTGCTCCCATATTTCCTTTCAGTCATTAATCAAATCCATTTCCATTCCTAATTTTACAATTTTTCTTTTCTTTTGACCTTTAATAAAATGTTTCAATTGATCAGGGTAATAAAAATGTGAATTATATGAGCTGGCACAGACAAAGAAAGACCATTGAGTAGTCTGTGCTCCAGATATAACAAGGAAAATGCCTGTGATTAAGTATGGGCTAAAAGGTAAATTTAAAAAATTCCAGGTATTATATTTTTATGAATTCAATAAAGTAAAAACTTTCAAAGGAACCCCAAACATGAAGAACCAAAATCAAGGGTTTGTGGGGCTGCAGCTGTCATTGAGTTGACATACAGAATCTATTTGTCATTAATACTAAATTTTTTTAGCACAAATAAGAATATATTTTCATCTCCTCTTGAGGTTTATTTCAATTATATCCCAAACACTAAATTGCTTAAATTGTTTCATAGCATAAGCACTTAAAGTTGTTTTTTGGATTTTCTAAACACCAGTGCAGTGCTGTCAGCAAGAATGTAATCAAAGCAAAAAGCCTGCTGAGCCTGCCAACCAGTAATATTATTTGTTTCAATAGCTTTCCTTTTTGTATTGATTTTCTACATCAGAACTCTTATACAAAGAGCATTAAAAGAGAAATTAGACTTCCTATTTTTAATCCATCTTATTAAGGACCATTGTTGAACACCAGCAATAGAGTCACCAGGGATTGAAAAGTTTGAGCTAAATAGATCAGCCCTTTAGGAATTCTAAGAAATTCTTCTTCTTTTGTAAGAGTTCCTACTGTGGGGCAATGCCACTTCTGCCAGAAAGGATAGGGTGAGTTGTTTTTTTCCCTTGTATAGAGGCAATTATCTAAATTGCATTTTTCCATGACCATCTGGCCTGTGTTCCTCATGTGGAGTTCAGGTAAGTGAAGGCATCATGAAGGGAGGGAAGAAGAGAAGCACAGAGGGAAGGGTACCAGTAGACTGGTAGAAAGAAGAGGCTGAACTCTGGGAAAAGAGATCAAGGTCAGAGGTGTGTTTCAGAGGTAAAAGAAGGAGCACAGTATGCATAGGAAGACTGGGGAAGCAACAAAAAGGCAAAAGGTAAGAAAGGGAATTATGGCTACCAGGGAACAAAATGTAAACAAATTCAGCACTTCAGAAGACTTCTTAGTTCAGAAAAATATCCACATGCCAGGAGAAATCCCTAATGACAGGTAGTTCAACGGGTTTTCTTACTCCTTCAGCAACACCCCCAGCCTGCCATACTCCCTGACAGTCTCATCAGTCTATGAGGGCCTCAGTTAGCAATGCCCTTTGGCATCTCTCTTTCAAGAAACAGCAGCATTTTTTGACTTCCAAAATGTAATACCTATTCTTAAAAAGTGCCAATCAGCTAAAGAGCTGCTACTGAGTCAAATTTAGTGGGATTGGTCTTGTACAATGAAGAACTGTCCTCTGTTTTAACCTCTCATTTAGAAAGTACTAACCTTTAATAACACATTCATTATTGTTAGCTGGAGATGAATTTTCAGTGGTTACATTTCCATACTACGATAATTTTGGTGCACTGTTGTTTTCACATCATCATATTTAAAACAGAGTTAACAGAGCTACAAAGCAAAGCTTTGGCCCCACTGTTGTTGCAGCATTGTTGCCAACATTGAGTGGAACAAGGGTGACCCTGGAGTACCCCCAGTGACAATTACTGCAGCAGGATCACTAAAGAGACAGGAGGCAACACATTGCCTTTGCACTCTGACTACAGCTTGGGATTAGAGATGTCCAGTAAAAGACACAGGGCTCTATGAAGAACAGGTAATGACATTTAACTTCTGGGTTTCTGCTCCCAAGGAGGAAATTCAGGTTTCAGGGTCTGATGTCTGCGATGCGTGGACGAACTCGGCATTTCAGAGTGGGATTCAAAACAACAGGAGCACTTAAAAGTCCAGAGAAAAATCTGAGCACACAGAGCACCTTAAATGCCAGAGTGAAAATGTTTATTCAGAGTTGCAGACAAGTGCTAGCACACAGAGTACGGGACCTTCTTCTGAGGGCTTGTTTGTGCTTCCATTCTTCATGTGATCTGATCGGGGTTTCTAAATATGACTGACATGGTGGTGAATACACTGTTCACCTTCATGCACTACCACAGCACTCACACCTTTGCTTAGGGTACAAAGAGGTCATGTTCAGTGCCATCCTTACCTAACAAGGTTCAAGTCCATGTTTTCCAGGCCCAAGGAAACCCTTTCCTCCAGGGTATGCATTAAACAACAGAGCAGTTCCTGTGATTTTCCCTGTTAGCCCCGTGCTATTATGCAGAAAGAAATACTGACCTGAGGGGGGAAAAAATCCAACCCAAACATGAGAAGGAATGAGCACAGCTGGTTTTAAAGACAGGGTACTTTGCCTCTGGGTTCCCAGATGATGATCTCAGCTCCTGAGCCTATTTTGGGACAGCTTCTACCCCACCAGCAATTATCTGTACATGCATAGATGGCCCAAGAAGAGAGAACTGAGGATCTTTTCTGTGTATGGCACACACACCACACCACACCACAACCTCAGTCATTCAGCTGTTCCACCAGCTGCACTGTAACATCACTCATGCCCTGCACATTTCTGCCTTTCCTTTATAACTACTCCTATTTTTGTATATTCTAATCCACTCTTTTAAGCACCAACATATTTGAAGTTATTGGTTTCAAGGTTGAAGCTCAGTAGGGCCCACAGAAAAACTCCCACATTTGTGCTTAAGAAGCAAACAAGTGACTAGAAGAGTCAGCTAACATTACAATACTGGGACTGGAAGTCTCCAAAAGAGAGAAATGAGGTGGGGGGAATACAATTAAGGGAGAACAACTAAGGAGAAAACTTCATCCCCAGCTTAAGCAAAATCTAGGACAAAGTTGTGTTGGAGTATCAGCACCAGTTCTGGACTAATAAAAGAACATTCAGACAAAAAGCATATTAACTCAAAGTGCACATTTTTATTTAATTAGAGGTAAAACAGAAAGAACAGTAATAGGTCAATAATAATGACTTATTACTTCCTTTATGTGGCACATTTACAATAAATGGTAATTTACCATTAGGGAGACTTATTAAATTTTTTTTTCTGCTAAAGAAATTAACATTAGTCATGTGGAGAGAGAGAAGGCTCTCCATTTCCAGCTCGAGGATTTGCATTCAACAAGGCAGTCAGAGGATATTATAGAGCCCATTCCCCCTTTAGCAATGCAGGAAGAATTAAAGCATAACCGTGTATGACATCATTCCAGCTGTACGCTGATGGGCTACAGATCGTTTCATCCATGCTATTTGAAAAACATTCCACTTTCCAGTCATTAGACTTGCTAAATGGATTCACCTGCCATACCCTTGGAATCATTAAAAAAAAAAAAAGGGAAAAAAAAAATCTTTGGCACCCAGAGCTGTGCTTTAGTTTTATTCTTATGGCTGATGTACTATTAGTTTTACATTTTAAAAATAACTTTGGATTATTTTTTCACTTTCCTCATTGGAAAAAAAAATTCTACATCTGCATTTCCTGCTTTTATTCTTACTCTAAGGCTATTTCAAAGTTTCTATTAACTATCTTAGCAAACACATACAACATGACTTCCTAGACAAAACTTGTAATTACCAGGTGCCTTAGGATTTTTAAGTAACCGCTTGTGAGCCTGTTCCAAAGAAAATAGGATCGGTTTACTCATCTGAAGTCTACCTCTGTTAACTTCCTTAATTATTTGACATGAAGATAGGGAGCTGCTATTTAACACTTCTTCCAGTCACAGGAAAATATCACACCATTTGTGCACTCATTATGGCTCTTAACTTCAGACTCATTTAAAAGCTTCAGCTCTACAGGTGGGATTTTCAAAGCTGCCTCTGAGTCATTAATTTCTAATTGGACACCCCAACCCTCTAGGCAAGCTTTGAAAAATCTCATCCTAAATAATCAATATTCTACCTCTTAATAACCACATCTGCAAAAGAGTCAACAGGACAAAACATTTAGCTGTGATCATGGCAGGAAAAAAAAGTAGATTGTATAGCCACATCTTAGTTGTAGGACTATTTCCTTCTCCCCACAAGGTGTGAAAGGGACCAGACTGGCAAAGGAGGGAGGAGGAAAGGGAATCCTCACAAAAAAACCCAAACAAATAAACAAATCAGGAACCAAGGCTTCATACATGTCACGAAAACAACAGATTCAACTGTGCTATGACATGCTTGGCTGTACATTCAGAATAAGTTAAAAACAATATGATCCCGATGGCCAAAAAAGCCCCAACAACAGTTAAAAAGGATAATAAAAGGCTGTGAGTATCATGCCACCAAGCAACGTATTTGATAAAGATAAAAACAAATAATTAAGACATCGTTACAAATTTAACCCCACACTTTTGAGATGCGTAAAATGAGGATTTAAAACAGCAAAATAAATATCAGATCCTATTGGGTTAACTAATAGTTAAATAAGAAATGAGAAGATTTCATTCAGGATATACATCAACCTGAGCGACCTAATGAAAATGAGAACTAATTATATTAAATCTAAGGCAACAGCAGGAAAAAAAAAAAAAAAAAAAGTCAGTGAAACATTTGGGAATATCTCACCAATTCAAGACTGTAAATAATTTGAAACATACTCTCCAAATACATCAGAAAGGGGGAGGAGAGAAGCTAATCTAATATAGACCACCCCTACTCTAATTAGCAGGCATTCAAACAACTGAATTTTCTTGAAGGGAGGAAAAATAACCCTCCCAAAACCCACACACTCAAAATTTTAATTATTATTTTCTCAGAGTTTCTTACATTCTGTAACAGTTAAAGAACTGGGTAATAATTACTTTGTGGAGCCCTTCCAAAATAAAATATCCTTAACCACCTTGAAGCGGGAAAACAGGATTCCATCTGCTTAAACACGCTGTATTTAAAAACACCCAAATCTGGGAGGTTTGAAACCCAGGTAATTGGGTGTGATCAGAGGGACGCAGCTCTTCCCCCTTTCGGTTCAGCCTGTTTTGTTCTAGCCGCCACGGCTCAGAGCACCGCGGCTCTCCTCACAAAAGAACTCGGTCCTCAAAAACGCGAACCGCACGCTGGCACTGACAGGCTGCGGGGGCACACCACGTTTGATGTCACACCGGGCGAGCGGAGCGTGACAGGAGGCAGCAAAATCTGGCAGCGGGCACAGCTCCAACCAACCCCCGCCTGGAGAGGGTAACCCGGAGAGCTGAGAGGGGCAAACCCGGGAGCGCAAACACTGCCCGACCACTGGAGCTTTACAGCTGAAGGGCGCCCAGTGCAGGAGTCACAACTCTTATGTTTTCATTCGTGCGACCCGCAGGTTGTTTGAAACGACAAAACAAAACCCTGCATCGCAACAGCTCGAGTGTCAGAGCGGGTTATGCAAAATTGTAATCAAGAGGCTTTCTCCAGCGGTTCCGGGCTTTAAATTTTCTAACATCTCCCTTGCCTCTGCCTTGATTTTTGCACAAGCTACCTGATGATATGGATTATGCATGCAAAAACACAATAATATTCATCTTCAGATATTTTTTCTTTTTTAATCAGTCTTTTTTCTTTTTTTGCACTAGGTGTATGAAATACCATCAAGATTTTAGTACAGTATTTGTCAAGGAAATTCAAGTTTCCCTACTTTCATAACTTCACAGCTGACTCCTGGTATAAAATCATGTAAATCAGCTACTTTTCATTTAGTCTGACTGGAATTGGTAATCTGAAATATTTAAAAATATTATACTACTAATACTGCTCAGTAGCTGCTCTGTAAGTCAGGAGATGATGTCTGAAGAGATGCAGTGCTATGAATTTCAGATATTTCAAAATAATTTAAATAGATTTTTGTATTTTGAGCATGACTAGGAGATGCACTTCTCACTGTTTTGATTTATCAAATCACTGTGTGTGAATTAAAGGAAATTTTGCATAATGAAGGAGCTCATGTTTTCAGTGCACAGGCAGTGTGGACCGAGCAGGTGGAGTTCCCCAGTAAGGTCAGCATCAGGATTTTAATGTGCACAATTCTCTTTGTGGCTGTGTCCAAAGACTTAGTTTAGGCTCAATTAATTCTACATTCTCCACATTTCTAGCTGTGGCAACGCAGTAACAGTGAGATTTATCATATTGGGACATTCTTTGAATTCCTCCCACTCATAAAATACATTAATGAAGCTTTTCTTTCCAGTATATCAATAGCTAGTGACTTTCTTGACTTTCTTTAGAGAGGCATTGCTGCCATAACACATATAAAACTCTAGAGCTGCATCTAAAACCAGCAATCTTTTTTTTTAATAATCCCTGGTGTTGATATTGGGATATCAAAATCAATTTTGCAGACCCGTTACACAGGGGTCCCAAATAGCTGGGATCCCAAATTTCCTTCAAAGGGACTAACACTGGGGGCTTTCAAAAGGTGGGCAATGCTGGATACCATCTGACCAATAATCTGTCTTTCCTGCTTTGATGCTACAGTGTTGAGTTGTAAGCAAAAGGGCAGTGGTGTCTGCAGTGATCCTGACCAGGAACCCCCCACACACTGAAGAGTTAGTGACCCACCTACCCAGTTAACCTGTGCACTCCGGGGTCTGTGCTGGGCTGCCTCTGCAGCCTGGCCTTCAGGCCTCTGATGTGATGGCCTGTGCATATCCTCTGGGTAAACTTTAGGTGAACTTAGCCCTAACTGGAACGGAGGAGCCCATGGGCAGCTCTCACTTGGTACCAGGGATTATGTCACTTGTCTGGCCCTGCCTTCATCTAACAAGTGCAGGAGCAAGTTCTCATGGGAACACCCTTTCTTGTTTGACAGCAAGAATGATGAATAGGGTTGTTTTCTTCCTAGAAAGTGCTACAGTAGTTTGAGTGACCAAAATGGGCCAATGCTTTCCACAGACAGGCCCACACCGTGTGCAACAGTATTTTAGGTTAATTCACCCCAGTGTGAAATATTACACTACTTAACTCATCCATAAACTGAGCAGCCAAACAGACTGGATTGCAACTACAAAATGCAGCTGGTCATGGTGGGTTGCAAATTATGCCAACAGACTGTGTATGCACACCTGTACCCAGTGCACACAAGCTGCTCTGTGTCCTGGGCATTCCCAAACTGCAAAGGAAACTGCTTTACTCAGTTACTCATAAAACATGCCACTCTGGAGGCAACTGACCCACCACTGGATTCCTTATATATTAGTTGGGTGTAGCCACTGGAGAGATAATGCCACTTTCCAAAGACAGGACAGTAGAATTCCTCCACAACTGCACATATTGCATTTTGGATTAGGTAATCCTTCATGTTTTACACATCATTCTTACTGGCTGGGACAGGAGGGGAGGGACAGAAGAGACACTGTGTTGTGCATCAGTGATAACACAGACAAAGCCCAGACACCTTTTCTGCTGCCACTGATGTTCATACACAAAGGTAAGAGGACTCCTGAAGAACAGAGTCCACAGAAGAGCAAGTATCTGCTTCTTTGACCCAACTCATTTATCCCCACACACATTGTTCTGAATCACCCCAAGCAGTTCCTCTGTGAAGATACACAATTTTCCACAGAGATAAATAGGCAATTGAAATGTAAAAGCCCATGACCGTTCACTTTTTATATACAAAATGCTGTAATCTTGTAATCAATATGCTATTTAACACAGAGCCAGCGCAGCCCCTGGAGGAGGGGAGCTGTGCTGTGAATGCTTAGTTCGAGTGGTAAGGTTTGATGCTGTGTTTCTGCTTCATGGAAATAAACAGGTCCTTAACACCATAGCTCAACAATGCTATCTGATGGTCACAGCGGCTCGGATTGCTCAAAAACAACTACAGAAAAACAGGGCGTTCCTGATGGGTCAGGCCAACATCACAGAGCCGAGAGGGAATTCACTGAACTTAACCACAGCACTGACAAGGATTCCTGAAAACTCGTGGCCAGCTGGGAGAGCCTGAGAAACTAAATAATAACAAAAACTCCCAAACAAAACCAAACAAACAAAACCCAATAATAACAAAAAACCCAAACCAACAAACAAAAAAACCCCCCCGCAGAATTGTTTGGCATAACAATAAAGACAGGCACGCTCCTAATAATTTCTATTATGAAAGTGTTGTTATGTAGGAACGACATTTATGGATTTTTGAGCTTTAAAAGAACTCAGAAGAGGCAGAACAGCATCTACTGAATACCACTCTTTTACAGAGACTATTTCAAATGCAATAAAATTACCAATTCATTCTTTTAATCAGATCATATTCTACTAGTAAATGCAACTTTCCTTTTTTAAGTGAAGCACCTAATACTGCCATTTCTTTTGCATTTAATTAGACAGTAAGGAATTAAAAGCCAGCTTGATAAAACTAGAAACAGTCAAAATAACTTGACATTATTAAACAGCTTCTAGATGTGTATTTAAGCAAGCTGCTGCCTTGTCCTCTCTACTGACTGGTGGAGGCAGAATAGTGAATTACACAGATATGAGCTGTATAATAACTGACTTGAAGCAGGCTATTACATACAGAAATTGTCTCATGTGGAATAGGAGAATTGTGGTCTTGGTTTTAGTTAGCATTTTCATTTGTAATTAGGAAAACAGTGTGAAAAAACCTACTCTTGATATTTACACCTGATAGCAATTTGAGATAAATGGCAAAAATGCATGAGATTACAAAATTTGAAGAAAGTAGGTAAATTAGAAATACTTGCAAAGTTACTACGTGGCCAATATAAACCAAAGCACAGAGAGAAGAAGCAAACAAGCAACACAGAAAGCAAACTAACTATCAAAGAAAAGCGTTTCCTTGTGAGCTCTTCCAAGTCCTATTAAGCAAAGTTCAAGTACTTTCTTGGTGTTTGCCACCTTACCCTCTGCTGAAAGCTGCAGTGGCAAATCCAAGTAATGTGTCCATTCTTCAGTTTCCAGTTCAGAGCCAGGCACATTATAATGTAAACCACTATTGATTTCAGTTCATTTTAATACCCTGGACTATGAACTGTGGTGGTGGAGGGCTCCAATTCATAATCCCTGACAGATTTAGCTGCCACAGCTAAATCCACAGTGGATGTGAATACAAGACCTTAGAAATCATTTCAAAGTGAAATATGATCCAAACAGACAAGTAGAGTTTGAGGATATATACACTGAGTCACGAGGTAAATTATCAACTAGCTCTTCTTCCAAGATGGACAGAGACAGTTTAATGGAACGCAATCCATGAACCAGGAGCTCACACCTTGCTGTGACACCACTGCCTGAGGGGCAGGGGCAAAATGAAGCCCATATTCTCCTCCCATATTCTGGACACTTGTCCTGACCTCTGCATTACAACACAGCAGCCCCTCAGAGAACTAATTCTCCCCATGTCTCTTCCCTCACCCTCAAAATATCTCCCTAAATGAAATGAGCCCAACAACTTCATTAAACCAGGCCTCAAAACAGCCTCCAGCAGATGAGCTGCACTCTCTGGGTGGGCAAGACCACCAAAGTAGCACTGCCAAAAAGCCTGTGACATGCCAGCATGGCACACACTAGCTGGGGGTTCCTTGACATTTTTCCTTTTCGTATTTTTGCTTCCCAAGCTCACATCTCTTCAGACCATAACCTTCTGTGTACACCCACCCTCCAAACTATGATGGGTCAGTTGCTTGGCTGAGGCCAAGGATTTAAATCTGTAGAAGCCTTCTTATGGATGAAATTAATAACTGTCACATTTATTAATTTATTCCATGGATAAAACTCCACAGCCAAGACATCTAGCCCAGTGGTCACTATTTATCTATTGATGCCTTCAATACAAGAGTAACTCTACCTCAAGTCACCAGAAGAATAACTAGGAGTCAAGAAAAAAAAAGAATAAGAACATCAGATTAACTATGAAAAAAATTCCTTTTATACATGAAATAAAGGTGCCACATCTTGGGTGTTTTAATTTTCCAAAGGATTAGACAGAAGCCTCTAACAGGCGGTCCATAGGTAATATTCTGCCTGACAGGAAAAGTTGATGGTTTAGTAGCAAGTTGATGATTTTCCATCAGCTTACTAAGCCTTACTATTATTGCTACCTCAAACAGTAACAGCAGTCAGTCTCTGCTGCCTATTGGCTTCCAGAAATACTTCTCTAGCATTACATGACTCACTGAAAACAGACTGGATTTCTCCCCCACACCTAGAAAACTTCTGTAACTTAAGATAACAAATCAAGACCAAAACAGTGTGATTCCATGAAAATGAGACAGTGGACAGCCGTAACCCCGTTTTTGTTCACATTTACTTCTGCACCACTTTACATCCTGAACTTTGAAAGGGGAACAGAAACACCTGTGAGAAATAACTGTGTCCAAGCACTTTCTGCATGTCATTATAAATGTGTGTAAGTTTGGAGAATGCAAGCTGTGGCTCACATATACATAGAGGAATCCCAGGGACCCGCCCAATTCATAGCCCTGGGGAACCTGGCGGTTCACAGGGGCAATATCAGAAGATGAGATATTTACAGGGACAAACTGGCACCACTGAGGCAAATACTAATGAAGCGATGTCAGAACAGAGCCCACAGGGCTCAGGATCTTCTACAGGTATTTTAAGAGAAACCTATGATCTCTGGTATCAAAAGCCACAGGAAGATCAGTAAGAATTAAAATTGACAATGTGCCAGAATCCACCTACTATGAAACAGAAGGTCACTACAAATCCTCATTAAAGCTGTCTCTCTGCTTTGGCCTGATTGAAATTTTTCAAACAGTTTATTATTACCATGAAGGTAAGGGCTGCAGTTGCCCTGCCACAACCTTTTTCCAGGACCTTTTGCTAGAAAGGTAGATTTGAAAAAAGGTGGAAATCTGAGAAATTGCCTGCAGACAGCAAAAGGCTGCTTAATCAACTGCTCCAATCTCCAGCAAAGAAAAAATTCTTCAAGATGCCAAAAAGGTGTTAATGATAGATATTATAAAAGGGAACTGCTACAGTATATCTTCCAAGGACTGCTAAAAAAGCCTTGCTGGCAAAAGATCAAGCAAACAGCTTGCAAGTGCAAGACCATATCTGTAATAACCGTACAATGTGACAGGGTTAAAATCCATAAGCTATGCTGAAGTATATAGTTCAGAATCCCAATGACCCAGCTAGAACTGAAGTTATTGAATGCCTTGGTATTTAACCACCACAGAAAAAGACAAGATTCCAAAACCTTCTCCCATCTTCTCTCTTCTCTCCAGGAAGTGCAGCAGCCCAGGTTGATTCCATGTAATCAGCTGGTTTTCCATCACCACATTTGGAAAACTTCAGCAGATGTCAACCAGGAAGAATACTCAGCCATAACAGAACAGCAGCATTGAACAATGCAAAATAAATCCTCCAAGCCCACCACAGGTGCTTGAAACAATGGGACACGCTAAGCAGCTGGCTCTGTAGATGGTAATGCTGATCTCACGTGAGCTTCACTGGACTCTGAGGCAGTGTTTTAGCAGGAAAAGTGGCCATCCATTCCCAGAAGTACAACAAGACCCTCTCCACGTGGTTCCTCTGTCCCTTCAATCACTTTTGCTCACCACATTTGTTGCAGTTCTCCCTGTCCCATGCACATCTACTCAGTAAAGTAGCCATCTTTCTAGGTCAGAAACCAGAAACAAAGTCTGGGGACATTAGTTGATTGCTCCTTCAGGACAGGTAGAGTGTCACTGTACCCCCAAACCACGTCCAAACAACAAAATCTCCCAACAGTCCAAACCTCTCCCCCCAAACTCCAAGGAGCAACCCTTCAGTACTGACTTAACTTGGGTTAAGTCTGAGAAGGATCAGTATTTGATCATGTCTTTGGCAGCATCATTTCTTTGCAATGTTATTGTTATGAGCATTTTGTGCTCAACAAGCATTTCAATTGGCGGGACCAAGGTTAGCCCAGCTTTGATCCTGCTAAACACTTTCCTTCAGAAGTGGCAATCATACCATTTTCAAACATTTGGAATAACAGAAAGTGATCAAGTCCTGAGGAATAAACTGGTGACACCACTCCAAACTCTTGAAAGGATATGTGGAAAAGCAAGTAACGGCTGAAGAAAACAGCCCACATCTCAGTTCTTGTATATCTCCAATATTAAAAGAAATAGATAAAATCTGGGACCTAACATACCATCCTCTTTACAACAGCAACTGGTGCCAACACTCCAGACAGCATCTAAAAAAATCCCATAACAGAGAGCTGTGATTTCCAGAAACACTTGCTTTTTGTCCTCAGCTTATGCCCTTCTGTAACTTTGTAGGCACATACATCACCTCGGTCCCAATCCCAGATAATGGCATTACTGATACAAAACATCCACTTTTTTTCTCTCTCCTGAAGCCTCCACCAAGCTTTGATTTATCTTTATAGCAGGGAGAAGAAGCAGCTGTTTGGCTGCTACATTAAAAAGTCTTTCTCTGTGGAAAATTTAAAACATCCTGTATCTACCTTACTGGTATCAATACCGTGGCCATGTCAGCTAAAGAGAGGATAAAAAGTACCAGGTTATATTGCCATGAATAAGTAGTGGGGTCAGAATTGGAGTATATTTTACACCATTTCTGTCTTTGCTTTATACAGATGTAAAGAAATAAAGACTTCTTTATTTTTTCCAAAACAAAACAAAAATCAGTATCATTCTTTACAATATCACCTGTTTGTCCTGCAATAGCTGCTTATTTATTTCATATTTACTGAAAACAATGATCAGAGCTCTCCACTTGAGCTCCTTCCTCTCTTATTGTCAAACCAGTGCTGCACTACTTGGATGTTACAAAACTATTTTCCCATTTGGGCTCCTGCAGGTGATAATCCAATACTACACTATAATAAATGTATTAATAAAAACTTTAAACGCTTTCCTATAACCTGGCTTCCCTCAGACTCAAGCCAAGCAAAATACAGAGGTGAATTGCACGTGTGCTGAGCACAGTGACGAAAGGTGTGACTGGCACACAAATCACACAGTGGGCACGCTGTGAGCTCATTTTTTTCCCTGAAATGGAGATGTAGTTCCCCTGGTCTGGCATCTCGAAATGTGAAACTTTGCAACAGAGTTATAAAATCCATCACAGCTCTCACACAGAGCCAGGTCTATATTTCAGTTCTGCCTGTCTGGACATGAGGAATATATGGATACCACAAATCTAGCTAAGGAAAGAAAAAAATCAAACAGATGGGTATCTTCAAATTCTCGCCATGAGAAGAATATAAAGCATGTAAAATGCAGTTTCTCTGCCTGTGTTTTCAGTTCAATTACTCTATGCTTGACTACAGGTTATCATGATAAATGATATTTTGTTTTGAATTCATTCATTCACTTGGAGTTTTTGGAAAAAGGAAAGTCTGAAGTCTTTGTGTGATACTGCTCAAAGTTCCTTAAAGTTTCATCTACTTGCTGAAGCTCAGCACTTATATAATGAAAAACACAGGAGGACACAGAACTACCTAATTCCACAGTTTTGTCCCAGGGAATAAATCTGCTGGAACCCTGCAGCTTTGCAATACATGATGCTCTTAAAGCATGATCTATTGTTCCGATGTCCACATACAAATCAACTGCTAGTGCCTGATATTGTTTCACCTAAGAATAAGGTCTGAAACTTTTCTAGCAATATGGTTCACATACTTACCCTCTTGCATGCAAGCAGGAATTCTCAGAAATCAGTAAATCAGCAATACCTGTGAGTACAAAACATATTTCACATCTCCACATTTTCAAGCAGTGAGAAAAGCTCAGGGTTTCCACCCGTTTTTGCAGCAGTAGGAGGCTGGGCCCTGGTCATCTGAGTCATTATGTGGGGCTCCAGATGCAAGCCATCATCTCCTCCCTCAACAGACAGGCATTCCACCACCCCCAGCTCGACTTCCCCCTTGGCACGCAGATAACTGGGCATGATGTCAGTTCTGTTAGTGAATGGAGCAGGAACATGACCTGTCAACAGGAGCGGGAGAAGTGGGTGGAGACAAACCTCCCAGTGCCTGGCTGTGCCTCTGTGGCGAGGATTAAACAGATTAGCAATTCAGGGACAAGAGTTTTCTCCAAGTCAGCTTCCAATGGGCCAAGAGCACTGTGATACCACTTTGAACCGAGAGCTTCTTGCACAGATCAAACAAGAAAAAGAAACATGTACAGAAGGGCAGGAGCCAAGATTCATCATAAACCTTCTCATTTCTAACCCAAATAGAAAGCAATCTATAACCTTGTCCTTGCCAACAATGTGTATTTACAAGCTGGTCCACAAAGGAAAACATTTTCCTTTTCCCTCAAAAAAACTCTTTGTTTGGGAGATCAGAAGCAAAGATATTAAACATATAATTAATTATGCAAACAGAAGGCATTCAGGTGCCTGGATTAGAAGACAATGCAATAAAGCACTTGGATAGAATCATAAATCATTAAGGTTGGAAAAGATCATCAAGTCCAACCATCAACCCAGCACCACCACCCTGTTCCCCACTAAACCATGTCCTCAAGTGACATATCCACATGATTTTCGGACACTTTCAGGGGTGGTGACTCCACCACTGCCCTGGGAAGTCTGTTCCTGTGTTCTACATACCTTTCTGTGAAGAAAGTTTTCCTAATATCCAATTTAAACCTCCTCCGTTGCAACTTGAGGCCATTTCCTCTCATCCTGTCACCTTTTACCTATGATAAGACACCAACCTCCACCTCACTACAACCTCCTTTCAGGCAGTTGTAGAGAGCAAAAAGGTCTCCCCTCAGTCTCCTTTTCTTCAGGCTAAACATTCCCTATTTTCAAAAGACAAAATAAACACTCCCCATTTTAATATAACAAAATAGATAACCATGAGGGAAAATCCATTCTGGTAGAAGTTGGTTCATTCTTGCATGAATATATGTATGTTCTGATAAATAAGATAAAGAAGATTTAGTGACATCGTTGATAGGCAGAATATATTTTCATTTTTCCACAAACCACAAGCCAAACTAGAGCAAAGACACTGCTTGCCTGGAAGCTGACCAAAGACATTTTTCCTGAAGTAGCAAAGTACATCAATAATACTCCTCCAAGTCTTTTATTTCTCACTTGGTAGTAATTACTTTACTTACTCCACATCGCTATTTCACCTTTGTAAAGATGCATGCAGACCCAAAATAAGCTCCTACACAAACAGCAGCATCACTGAGAACAAGAGCATGTACCTCACCTGCTCATCACAACCACGAGGAATGGTTTGGTCCAACCCTGTTACCAGAAGCACAGGGCAAATACCAGAATACCCTCACTGGGGAGGGAAAAGACACTCCTCCAAGAGAAACTATCACAGCACTGATGTTATACAGCAAACAGCAGAAACATTTCGCTATACCATTAAAAAAATGCTATTAGAAGTGCCTAGGGCTGTGTGAAAGAAATGCTCAGCATAAATCCTTGAAATGAATAAAGGAGCAAAGGAACTGTTACAGTGGACAAAACTAATTGCATAGTTTCCCTCCAACAACATACAGTATCAGATATCACAAGTGAATATGTAAAACACCCTGGGCTGGGCAATTAAATGGCAACCTAACTAGAGTGAAAATCTTAGTGTTGAATGGCTGGTTTTTAGTTGAAGCACAAGTTTCTCTCACTTTTACTTTTAAAAGTAAAACCCTGGCTGGGTTCTTCTGCACTCTACAAATGAAAAGGGAGGCCTATATTAGTTAAAAAAATAAAGCTCAGAGAGAAAACTGGTACATGTATTAGAATAAAAGAGCTCATAAAGAGTGTTCTGCCTCAAAGTTCATGCCAAGCAAGAGCAAGAACCACATGATGTTGACAACAGGTACTTTCAACCTCAGGTCAAGGATAGTTGCTATATGCTCTGTCAGTACACTGTTAAGCATGATTGATTTGGTCCAGTGACAGATAATCTATTATGCACTCATACTTCAGCCCCCCTAAATCAAAGACAGTTTGTCTAGCAGAACAAAATGACACAATATAGGAGAAAGCACAAAGACAAAACAGTAGTTTTCACCCAACATCCTTCTACGACTGAAGGAAACCAACATATAGCAAAAGGCTTAGCAAAATGCAAATATGTATCTTTCTGGAGGATGTAAGTGAGGAAAAGGAGAATACTGTAATTAAAAATATATACTGATGAAAGAGAAGCTGTAGAAGTCCTAGTGAAATGTCAGAAGGCGTTTCAAATAGCCTAAACATAAAGAAAAAAGTAGGGAAAGTAAGCTTGCCCTCAGAGTCAAGCTGTGGGGGAACAGAACCAGGCTCACTGTTTGTCATTACCTTCAGTATGAGAGGGGAAAAAATAAATTTGATTCTCTCTAAGTATCAACTAGCACAGTTTTTTTTTTCTATTATTTCCTGGCACAGACTTGCAGTGTCCACCTTATTCTGCCTCCTGCTCTTTCCTCATTTGATGTATCTGCCTGTAGACAAGATATCTGGAGGCAACACCTTCCTACATGTATTCCAACACTGATACCCTAAAGCCATTGCTAGCACAATCCTCCAGTCTATATGTAAATGGAGTGCATTCCACCTTTTTCACTATTCACTCTTCATATCCTGATGTTTGCAGTATCAGTACTCTGTACTAGTAACAGACAACAAATTTCTGTGAAAAAAATGCTCTCTGTTACTCTGCCACCCAGACACCCTTTGTTGGTCCCAGTGACTGAAAATAAATGGATTGATCAAATATAAAGAATGAGCAGAGAGTGTAAGTAAACTGAGAAGTAGCAGACAGGTGCTCTGTGTATGTACAGAGCTTGAAGTTGAACATGAAATGCTCTGTTGAGTGTCATCTCTACTCTACAACCATCCATTTTTATATGGGTTATGAAACAGCAGCTTGTTGCCTCAAGTTGGATAAGTGTGACAGGCAAAACCCCAAAGGACTGTAAAGACACAGCATGGCTCCAGACCAGAAGGGCTGCACAGATTCTCCACCCAGTTCTGCCAGGCCAGGACGAGAGGCATGTGCTGCTGTTGGCCAGCTTCTGAGCTGAACTGTCCTTTGCACACCCACCAGCACCTTTCACAGCGGCACAAAGCCACTTCTGGCTGCACTGAAGCACTTGATTGCTATGCAGGGGTGTAAAGGGTTATTAAATAATATCTCCCCCTCAGGCCTTTTCTTTTAGAGGTCTACATGGCATGGGCCAAAACTAATTTTCTCACCTAACCACATCTAGTGAAAATAGCTCAGCCATATGCAGAAGCTGTGGGATATTTGACAAGGACAAAAAGCCTTGGAGAACAGTCAAATATTCACCTGGAGATAGTGTTCATGCCCCTCACCATTTAATATGGGACAGAAATAAGTGGGTCACCCAGCACCACAGAGTAAATAAATATTTCACATTCTATTGGGCAAGTACAGTATATATTTTCAACACAAAGTCATTTACAAAGCCAAGTAGCCTGAAGATACTTCAGGTTTCCCTCAGTTTTATTATTTCCTTCCTTTAGATTACACAGATAGAGAGGTGGGTTTTTTTAATTAAAGTAAGTATACTGCAGCTGTGTGTAATTTTTCTCCTCAAGCTTTGCAAAGTGTTGTCAAAGCAGAGGAGGAAAAAAGCCCACCACAGTAGCGATGGTGACCTATTTCACTTCTGTGCAGCCAGCAGAATCAAATTTACTTCAGCTTTAAATGCATTGCCAATTTGAAAAATTTAACACAAGCTTTTTTCCTTCTATTAATAGAGACCATTAATAAGTAACATTTACAGATTCCTTCCAGCCTTTACAGCATCTCCAATATGCAAACCCTGATATTCTTGTAAAGGCTGAACTACAGAAGGCCTCTCAAGAAATGCATATGGATCAGACCTTCATCTCCTATGAACCTACATACCTTCAGGCTTTTAAGGAAACCATTTCAGATTAACCTGGTTGAGGAACTGGCCCACAGCTTTAAAATGTATTTATTTTCACGCTCTGACTGACGCTGCATACCAACTAATCTAAGTATTTATCACATTTTATGTATCACTGAATTAAACTCAAAATACCTACGTGAGAGAGGAAAGAATTATCCCCAGTGAATAGACCAAGTGCAAGGGAAGTATGTGCTTGCTCCAGGTTACACAGAAGTCAGGACCAGGGCAAAAATGAAAGCTTGCATTTCCTGACATTTTCTCTATCTGATCAAGAAGCCATGCTGTCCTCTACTTAAAAATAAATCACATCTAAATTTTGACCATAGAGAGGACACAGGTTCAGCTGGTACAAGTAAGAACAGCTATTTGCTGTCAGCACAGTTATGCTCCACTTCAGTAGCAGATCTGTTCCACAGTTTATGTACATGAAAACTGACTACACATATGAGAAACATAAAGCTTAAACAAATGCAAGGTATATTCATACAGTCAATCTCAAATTTATCTCATCACCAGTGAAGCCACCCCCTTAAAAAGAAAAATGCCTAAATTCAAACAATTTAATGGCACAAGCTAATTAAAATAGTTGTTCTTAAATCAGACTGTCTCCCCTCAAGCAGTTAAATTAGGCTTATGAAAAGAACATCAGGTGATGTACTTGTTTCTTATTACCATAAGAAGAGTGACTTCCTTGGCTGGATGATTTTTAAAGAAATCACATGGTGGTGATACGATTTCCCCACGGTTAATAACTCTGGTGCGCCCAAGGGGCAAAGAGAGAGAAGAAAGGTCTCATCACACAGAATAAAGAGCAATTTAAGAATAATACCTACTGTCAACTTTAGCAATGCACAATGATTTAGCCACATAGATATATATATATTCACATATGTTCACTTCCCTTGAAATTCTAAATAGAAGCCCAGATCATGCTTGACTCAATGGAGAGCACTCACGAAACATAAATTGCCTATAACAGGCAAAGAAAAGAGAAAACACATTAAGAAAATGGAGTGCCAGAATATCATGTAAATAGAGAGTTGTCTGCCCAAGCTCCCTGCCTTGTAATCAGTCCTTCAGCCACAAATGCACAGATTTGTTCTTTGTGTTTTCTGACAGCGGTAGAGCCGTGTCCTACCCCAAATGCATCATTTTAAGGGAAGGTTCAATCAAAAGCAGGTGGGGTTCTTTTCAAAAAAAAAAAAAAAGCATCACACCAAAAGGCATAGTCACTTGGAAGGAGGCCACTTCTTCTGTAGTGTTTCAGTGATATTTGACATGTCATGGTTGAGGAATGGTATTCCCCAATTTAGCACTCCCACTGAAACCACGCCAACACTCGCTTCCCCTGCCCCTCCAGATGGAAGCACAAAAGGCAAAGGTCACCAGATGAGAAAAGAACAATTTACTGGACACAGCAATAACGTAAAAAATCAAAATGTAACAGCAACAATATCCATAACAAAAGTGTACAAAGAGAGGGTGATCTGTACACAAAACGCTCAGGAGGATTAAAAACAACGATGGACAGACCCACGACCACAGAGGAACATCCTTTCTTTTCCAAGTGACGGAGTCCCTTTTCCCCTGGCAGTGATGTAAGATGGTATTGAATAACCTCGGTGCTGACCTGGGCTGGAAGCAGGACAATATGCCAACCCACGCCCAGTTCCCACCCGAGAAACAAACGCGACTCCCGTGTATTTCACTGTACGCGAAGGGGCTCGTGAGCTCACGTTTGAAATAAACGGGAGCGAACGAAGCTTCAGCGCAACCGTATATTAAGATACAGGTACACTGCTCTCTGTTCAAGAAGATTTTGGCACAGGAGACGTTTAAACCATAAAACCTTTCATAACCAGCCCAAAAGCGTCCATGGCGTTCCCTGCGCTTTCACAGCCCATGGGAGTGCTCCTGCCACTCCCAAGGGGACGAAACAGCTCGCTGGAGCAAGGAATAAACAAATAAATAAACATATAAACTGCAGACGAGCTGTATTTGGGCGTTTGGGAGCGACTGGGATAAATCTTGGCGGAGGGAGCCGCGGCCCCACAGGGCCCGGCGGGGAAGGCGCTCAGGCGCCACCTGGCGGCGGCGGCGGGGCGGGCCCAGCGTCCCTCATGGCGGGGAAGCGCTGCCCTGGGACCAAAATAAACACGCCCTGAGGGCAAAGAGGGGAGTCCTAAAAAAGGAACGTGCTTCCTCACCTCTCCAGAGGGAAGGGGAGAGCCCGGGAGCGGCCGCCTCTCTGAAGTTATTGAGTCATCCTCTGAAATTGTCGTGTCATCCCCCCCCAAAGGCCGGGTCTCCCCGTCAGCCGGACAATCCAACACGGTCCAAGGAGCTGCTCTGCAGGGCTGGATGTTTTGTGTGTCCCAGCGCTCAGCGCTCCTGGGCTGTGCCAGCAGCTCGAACATGCCCCTCTCATGATAATAAAAAAAAATGACGAATTAAGTCTGAAGGGCTTTTTCAGCGCTGCATCAGCCCCGTGCCAGGATGGAGTCGCGCATGGCACAGCCGCCCTGTTCTCCACGTGGCCATTGACAAAACCAACCGAACCACACCAAAAGATACGCGCTGGCTCCTAACAGTACCTTCTTTTCTGTTCTAAAAGTCTACTTTCTCCCTGCTATCATTATAGGCCACTCTGATGTATTTTCCCTTTGAGTTTTAGATGTCAGGGTAAGGCAAAAATCTATAAGGATCATTATTCTGTGTTTTAAGGACTCCGAACAAAAAGACTGCTGCCGCACTGTTGGGCTTGGGGGCTCTAAGCATTCTTGTTTTGTGTGTGCTGTTACAGAAATTAAAAATCAGAGTAGCAAATACTATTTCCTGACACTTATATTTTAAAAGATGTACATGTAATATGCTTGTATTGTGTCGTACTTCCCCCTGATATATGTGCTTCAGAAATGTAGTAGTGCATTTACTGTCTTCCTAATAACAGTTGTAGCTTTTAATACACTATAGAGAATCTTACAAGTAATGTGATCAATATAAAACCAGCTTGAATCCTACTAGTCCTTTTTTTTTTATTTTCAAAGAAAAAAGAATTTCTTAACCTTTCATATCTTGGGGTCTTCCTCCTGAGCCTACTCCTGCAAGTTGCTGAATGAAAGAACCACTGAAGACTGCAATGGAAAAGAAAAGGAAATAATCTCTGTTTGTGCAGGCATCATTACCACAAAAGAAGTAACAAAAATATCAGAAGGAATTGGTGCAATTCAGGCTGATGTCACCAGTGTGGCTGTGACTGGGATGTTGAGTTCGTGACACCATCACTTTCCATCACTTTATCACGTCTTTCTAGTTTTACTTCGCAAATATTGTAAGATTTGTATACAAATAATTTCTAATGCTTTATAAGCCTTGTAAGTCAAGCTTTACAAACCTCCATCTCAATAGGAAAAGAAAGTTTAAATGGTAAGGAATACATATATAGCAACAATAGTACAGAAATACATGGTTTATCCATGCTGAATTTAGTTATCACTGGAATTAATATCCATGTAATCAAGAATGATTATGACCAATAGAGAACTGAATTTTTGGCCAAAGAAACCAACCACATTTAGCCTTTCTTGTTTAACACTTCTAAAAAGACAGAAATTACTATGTAAAGATCCTGCAGTAACTCTAGGTGGCATATGGCAAACATACATAAATGATGCATATCAAGATATTAAAATTATTTCCCAGTATAAAAATCATGTCATTATTGATAATTGTTTTATTCTTGAAAGTCTTGCTTATAGGAGAAAGCACCTGCTTCTCCTCATTTAAAGGTACAGGTACTTCTATAAAGAAAAGTAAACTATGTGAAAAAAAATTTCAAAGGACAGATTTAATTGTCTTTTGGCACTAAATGCGCTATTATTTATGGTTATTTGGGGAAAAAAAGACACTAAACAATGATGTTATTGAATTAATACACCACGTGAAAATTAAAGTTATACGATTATGATCCAGGAAAGCTTTTATGCAGCTTCATAGTTCACTGACAGCAAGTCATATACTTACATTTTCTTTCTGGGGGAGTCAGTCTCATTAACTTTTAGTTGACTGATGTAAATAAAATAGATGGAGAATACCCTTGAATGCCCCCATGAGTGTACCAGAGTCTTCCCTGCCCACACCTCAGGGTAGACAGTAACTGGCTGTAAAAATTTACACACCCTTTTACTTGGAGATTGTTTGATATCTATTAGTGACTCCTATTTTCTGTAGAGAAATCTGTGGTGTGCTTTTATATCAGCTTGGAATAAATGTTTATGTCCAATAAAGCTGTGCTGTAATGAGTACAAATCTCTATGTCGTGACTGCCTTTGAAATCAGGTTTTAAAATGAATTTAAGACTACCAGTTTCCCAAAACGAGAAGCCACATTTCCTCCTGTCATGTCTATATAATGTTTCCAGTTTTATGCCTGGGAAATTTCAGTAAATCTCCTGTCTGTCAGGGAGTCCAGCCTTCTGGAATAATCAAAATTATGTGTCATTACAGAAACTTCTCTTATTAAAACTACTGTAATGATTTTTAAATAGATGTTTCAAAAGTCTGGGCCTCACTCTCCTCTCAGTTACATTAGAATAACCCCATCAACTTCAATTATCTTATAATAATATGAAGATCAGAGACTTATCATTGTCCACTTGCTGCTATCTATGTAATAGAACACTGTGGGCATCAAATATAGCTTTTTTTTCCTGTACAAAATGATTTCTCTTTAATACTTTTAATAATGAGATCTAACACAGAATCAAAGTGACTTTTAAGAATTTCTTATTTGTTCCTTTTTGATTAATTTTTTTTTCCTAATATACCGTAAAAACTTTAACCAAAATCTAGAATAATGAGATCAAAATTATTCAAATGAAAATACATGTCTAGACTATCGAGTTTTGTCTCCTTAAACCATACTAAATAATACAAGCTGAAGAACAAGAGCTTTCAGCCAAGTCTTTTGTGTATTTGGAAAAACTTTATCATTGCATTGAACTACGTTAAAATTTTATTTCTAATGTGTATAACCAATTATGCCATTTCAGTTGTGGTTTGGATCAATCTGTATGTTACCCACAGTAGTGAATTTTGGAATCTAAGGACGTCCTAGTACTTCAGTCTTCAGTGTAAGGTTATATCATGTCACACATCAAAAACTGTTTTCTCTTGAAAATACATGATTTTGAGAAAACTCGTAATCAAAGAAGGAAATGCAAGAGTAGCTAATTCTGCTAAAATCAATTAATAAATAAAGACTACTGACCTTCATCTCAGAACTAGGCTGTGATCTGAATTATAGGCAGGTGTATCCAGACATCCACAACCACAAGGAACATCAGTCTTGTTTTCCCAGGTTCTAGTGCTTAGGCTCACCTTTGGACATGTTCTCCTTCAGTGTTTACTTTCACACAGCAGAGAAAAGGGTTAGCGAATTTTCTCCCTTATCTCTTATTTCTTTTTTTAAATTGCATTCCTTTTTCTTACTTTTTTCTTTTTTTTTTTTTTTTTTTTTGGTTGTCTGGTTTTGGGTTTTTTTTGTTGTTGTTGTGTTTTTAATCTGAATAATCCCCATCCAGGATTTTTTGCTGTTTCTGTGTATTGCCTCTGGAAACTTGTGATGGATGAGCCTGGCATAGCCATGACTCTGAATAATAAATTTCTGGTTAAAATAGGGGAAGAAGTTATTTCAGCCATGGATTCTGGAGATAAATATCTGTATATTCCCCTCTGGATAACCAGTTTTGTGCAGCCTTACTTAACAGAGCTCAGAGATGAATTGCAGAGAGGGGAATTTTCAGAGTAATGTGGTTAATGGATGCTGGCATCTGTGTAATACAGAATTTCAGAAAAACAGCCCAAAAAAGAAACAGATTTGTTTACAATTGCAAGGTTTGAAGTCATAATGTGGTTGACTTCACTGGAATATTTCCAATTTACCTCTGGTGAGAATCCTGCCTAGTATCTCTAATTTAAAAACAATCATGCAGATGATGATATAAAAGTTTTTAACTTTCCAAAGAAGTCTGTGTTTAACGAGTCAAGTTTTTTTAATATCAGGTAAATGACATTATTAATTCAAATTTACTTGCACTTTTCAAATCTAGAACTACCTTAAGACTTCCTCTTTTCACAAGAAAATAAGTTTAAAATATACAATTTAAATCTTTATACCTCCTTCAAAACAAGGGAGATAGGATTTGCAAGAAGACTCTTCAAAAATTCCTTGTGAGGAAACACTTGTACCACCCATAGGTTTAGGTACATCCTTGAAAAATCTAACTTGTGCAGCTGATCTCTCCGAGTTGTATGTACAATAAATAGCAGCAGGATCCTCCAGGGGCTGGTTTGGAGAGTCTGGATCAGGCTCCAAACTCCAAATATTCCTCTGGAGGAACCTCTGTTAATTGTACCTCAGGCGGATACATCTCCTGCAGTACTGGGAATACCTCCTTCCTAACGTTCCTGTCACTTAATACTATTTAATTTTGACATCTCTAGAATTAATTAAATACATGTATTTTAGAAAATATACAATTCACAACTATTTATTGAGACAGACTCTGCAAATACTTGTTTGCAGTTACTCTGTACATGTTTACTAGAACAATAATTAGATTCCTAAAACGTGCTCATTGCATAGGGAAGTTTAGGTGGTATCAACTATACATTAATTTACCTTAATTTTTAAGTCTCTCAAAAGAATATGCCTGTAAATTCCAACTAACTCATAACATCAAGTAATTATAAGATTTTTTAAAAAAATAACTTCTTAAATTATTGCCAAAGACAATCTCACCTGTCCAAGGAAAGAAATAATATGGTTAAAGTTTTCAGAGAAATTAGAAGAAAACCACATTTTATCAGAATAGATGCATTAAGTTTAATAATGATTTTAAAGCTTACAGATGCCGGTCCCTGCAGATCTCATGTGAGTTATGAAATCTAATATTATTCTCATAACTCTGTAATAAAGTTTTATAAATGTTATAAAAAAGGTTTTTACTAAGAGTGAACAGAAATCTGAACTATCTGGCCAAGTAATAAAATTGCATTCCTTTCTTGCTAAGTGTCAGAGAAGAAGTTTTCCCTGGAAATTCATTGGAAAGTCTTCCTTTTCCACTGGACTGCATTAATTTTTTTCTTCTTCATAGGCTAGTAGCTATTTTTAATGGGTTTTCCATTAACATCTAACTTGGCTGCTTGCAAAAGGAAAGGCAAACATAAAACAAAGTGAGGGAAACAGTCGAGAAAAAGCTTTTTAATAATGGGTTGTATCACTTTCCAACTTTGCAATGTGTTTTGCTGTGCTCGTTTCTCGCTCATTACGATGGACAACACAACTCTGGACTTCCTCCAGCAGCACAAAGGGGGTTGGAAAAGCAGATTGACCATCCTTATGGTGGGATAATCCCCAGTGGAAGATCTGATATGACCCTCAGTACAAACTTGGAAAGGATACTGTGGGTTCTAAGAAAACAGACATGTGCAGTATTCTGAGCATGAGAATGCTTGAGCCCTCACAGTGATGCCTGGGTACCTCCCCTGAACACCTCTGTCCTGAAAGGATTACAGCACACTGCTGGAAGATGGATAATTAGTCATACTTTCAACTGCTGATTATTGTGGGTAGACAAATCTGATTTTTAAAACGTTTTTAATAACGTGCACGTTAGAGAATAATTTTCGCTTAATTTGTCTGCCTTTGTTGCTGAATGCCTCAAAAATCCTTTTTTCACTCTGAATATTGCTTTAGCAGCTGAAGATCAATAATTGCTTTCTCACTGTCATTGAAAAATAATGACATGTCCATGTGTTTGATCAGCAGCAAATTAGGCCTTGCAGCTAAATGGCATCCCTTGGACAAGTGAGCCAGGATGGAACAGGCAGGTGATTTTGCTGTCACAGATGCCTGCACAGCGATGCAGAGGGAAAGCAAAACATACTTCGTTGGCCTTCATGCAGACAAATAACATAACTGAGGATATTACTGGAGCACTCAGAGTAATAGTTGTGTTTACCTGTGTTGCTGGTTAGGGGCATATTGTCCACATTGTCCCAATCACACCATGTGAATATTAAAAATAGCCTGTAACAGGTAAAAGGTATCCTTATTCTCCCTCTTTAGTTAAGAATGTTATTGCATTAATACTTATAATTTCATACATATGGTGAGATTTGAAGAATGCCTCCATTCCTTTTTCACCCTTCCCCCCCGATTATCTTATACTTCTATTTATACGTGACTGTGTATTAAGTGAAATTATTTCATACCCTTAAAGCTTGTCATGATGTTCTTGGAGAGGACTTGTTTTAAAAACATGTTTTAGTTAGTGTGTGTCTTGGAAAAATATACTTTTTCTTGTTCCTTCTTTTATTGCATTGGAAGCTGGAAAAACTCCAGTGATCACTGATATTACTGTCTTATAAATTACTGTAATATATTTCTTTAAATCTCACACAGTGCTGAATGCTTTTGGAAGGATGAAGTGGATAATGTGAATTGAGTTTAGTCTTTAAACTAATTTTCCATACGTATGGAAAATCTGAAGAACCTCGATTTTCAACCAGAAAGCTCTTCTCATGCCTTACTCCTTACTTATTAATTATTCTGAAAAGAACAACGCAATGGCAAAAAAATAGAGGAGGAGAGAAAAAGGAAATGGAAAAAAACAGAATTACATTTTGTAGCACTTTGGTGAACAAAATACACATTTCAACTAAATCAATTAGATCCAACTCCATGTAATTATCCTGAATGCAAACTCAACTTGAATTTAACTTGCTAGGGGAACTATGCAGTTCGCCTGTTTAAAAAGACAGATTTTATCACCAGCTAAAGGCAGTTCAATTAAAATTGGAGGCTTAGCCACTCAGAAGCCTGCTGGCACTGCCTTGATGAGCTGTAATTCTAATTGGAAACTCTTTGCAGTCAGTGCACAGCAAAGAACCGTGGCTGTTTTTCCAGGGATGCCCAAGTTCTCTGCAGATGTTACCAACATAGCACATCTGGAAGGGGGTTAAGTGATGTGTTCCACAGACAGGGGCGAATAAAGAACAGGTCTGGACCCACCTGAACCATGAAGCTGCTTCATTCTCCTCTCACGAGAAGCCTTGATTTTCATTTTTCTGTGTTCTCCAAAATGCTTTTCCTTCAGGTGTTTTTATTTCATTATTTCACTGACAGTTTAAGCCTATTCTGTACATGCGAGCAAAGGCCAGAGGGGATTGATTATATGCTGGAAAGCTTTTATGTGGAGGTGACCAGCTTGAAGCACCTTAAAATGAAAGCTGTATTAATGGTAACTTCAGCAATTATATTTGAACCTACTTGTGTATTTTAGAGCTTGTGATAACTGATTCAATGCAGTTGTAGCTGAGTCTATAAGAAATAGCAGCAGCAGCATTGTTAGTATTTCATTACTGTTAAATAACCTCTTTGTTAACCTGTGGTTTCCTCACTAAATGTTCATAAGTTCACTAGTTATGTAGACCAGAGTAGAGAATTGCTTTTTTGAGCTCTGTTTTCTCAGTATGTTCCAGCTACTGTTTCAGTGTAAAAAGTCCTTATGCCCTGTATGTACTGTAAACTTCAGAAAGTGGGATTTTTTTTCCTAAAAGCAAAAAAACCCCAAATAGATAGTAACTAACACCACAGTTTCAATTTCAATTGAAACACCATCACAAAACACTACTCTCAGTTCATTAACTGTGATACTTTAGTAACTAGAATGAAAACAGATGACAGTTTTATTTCCCTCTATAATATTATTTGAGGGTTTGAGCAGATTTTTATATTACCACTTCTAATTGTGATAGCCTAAATAGGTTTACCACTTTTATGCAAACGTAAAGTCTAATATTCAATAGAGCTGCTTGCATTTTTTTTTTCAAATGTCAAATTCCTCATCAAAAATCACTTCCAAAGATCTTCAAAGAATTTCTCAATATTGCATTCTCAGTTTCGATATTTAATATGCATATCAGTAGCCACAACTGGTATAAACCCAGCCCATTCTTCTGTGTGGTGTTGACAGTGATTTGCTTTCATCTTTGTCATATTTTCCTGCATAATTTCCAAGACTAAAAGTAGGCTCTGCTGACACAGCATTCCTACAGGCAGAATTCCTCTCCTCAGTGTTGGGACCTGCAGCTGAGAAAGGATTGACTCAGCTCACAATGGAACAAGTGATCTATCAGGGCCATCGGGAATTGCAGCATTGGAAGGTGGGAAAGATGGGAGAAATAAGTGAGTTTAAGGGAAAGAATGGAACGTCACAGAATGAAAGAGGAGGAATATGGAAATGCACAGAGAAAGCTTTTCCAATAAAAGGGCTGCTTCAACTCTTAGTTGCAGATAAGACGCTGCCGCTTTGAACTCATTTCACTGAATCACCTTGAACATTTTGAGTAGGTTTTGAGACATTTGGCAGAAGTCAAAAGGTTAAGTCTTCTGCTATATTTTTTAAGTAATTTTGGTGGTTTTAAGTCTATATTCATCTCTCAAAAGATTTTTTTTTACATCAAAGGAAGAAAGACAAGTAAAAATTCTAACTGGTAACTTCTTAGTGTTATAACCATTTTTTCTTATGGGTATGATCAGGGTAACTTTTTCAATCTCAGCTTTGAAGAAGAAGCTACTGATGTATTTTAGGTACTTTAAAGTCACCTAATGTGACTACTTTTTTCAGGATCTAATAATAATGAATAAGAGCAAAATTAATCCATAAAGGGAATAATGTAAAGTTTTCTCTTTTTTCTTGCAGACTTTTGAAAATGGAATGTACCTTGGAATCAATGTTTTCTTTACAAAGGAATACATTTGTAGGGTTTGGAATTCTAATTAAATGTGACTCTCAAACTAGTTGTGCTCCAATACTGACACTACTGTTTGGATGAAAATACACAGCACGTTTGCTGATTTTCTACAGCCACGTGCCTTGGAAAGGGATGTTACAAATAACAAGAATTCATAATTCACATATTCATTGCCACAGTTGCTGCATCTGTGTTTTATCTTTTTCTCTCGTTCACAGTATGTCACCAGGACATATTCAAACCTCACCCTTCTCAGAATACACCCCATGTCACCTCAGGTCTGTAACACAAGGATTTGGAGACCCCAAGAAGTAAGAGAAGCAGGGAGAGGACATGACCTGGAGAACTCCTGTCACTGCAGAACTTTCTATCAAACGTCACATCTGCCCTGGATTCTTCTGCAATAGTCTTGCAGCTGGTGAAAATGTGGATTGAGCTCTGTCTGGCTTAACTTGTGCCCTACATTCACAGGCCCCAGTGCCTGCAGGGCTCTGCCTCAGCAATCTTCTAGCACACCTACCATCCTCTCTAATGACCTGTGCCCAGAGATAACCCTTTCCTTAGACTGCTGTGTCAGGAACAGCTGCGTGGAATGACCACACACATGCTCCTGACATCAGGTGAAACTCAGAGAGCGCTTTGGAAAGACTCCTACAATGTACTTTGCACAGTGTACTGGGAGTCCTTCACACTGGTTTGTATCTCTTGTACTCTGGCAGAAAAGGTAGCAGCTATTGAAAGCTACTTTCACAAGACAATGCAATAATGAGCAGGATCCTGCTCCATAAAAATGTACCTTTCCAAGGATCTGGAAATGTCCCAGTGCAGACTGAGTTGTTAATATAATTGTCTACCACTGACAGGCAGAATCTCATTGTGATAAGGTGAGTTTCTAACTGAATTATCAAGCCACATGTAGTCAGCAATCTGTCTTGGGGCAGCTGCTAACAACATTAACAACTCTGCTTAACCATCATAGTACTGAAACATCACATAAGCAGCTAAGATCAGTTTTCTATTCTTCAAGATTTAAAGATTTCCTTAATTTTAAGCAGAGAACACTCCCAATGAAGACAACTGGCATTTCAAGTTGGCTAAAGATGTTCGTAATGGTTCTGTTGCATCATGCTTTGACCCTGAACATGATTCTGAGGAAATATTTCCTCAGAAATTGCAAGGGATTCTGCATTTGTGTGGCATTCACATTGCTTACCAATTTTTCTTCTGTTGTGACAACTTTTTCATCCTATGGTAGGAACAACAGGGGAAAAAATAGATGGTTAAAGACTCGTCCCTCAATGCAGGATATTTTCCGAGGAAACCTTGTGGAATCACGAGCAGTTCCGAGGACGGCCAAGTGTTTCCCCAAAGATCTGTTCTGCAAACTATATATATGCCTCTATTTTTTTTCTACAGCTACTTAACAGTACTGATTTTAGTATCTTCTTTTTTTCCTGGGTGTAAAACTGTCCATTATAGATGCCACTCTTTCTAGCATGTTTTTTTTCCTTGCTCAGGTGCTGGTAATAGGCTTAGGCTTCAGTTCAGCCAAGGGTGTGAGCTTGACTTCACTGTGGTGCACAGCAGATAAGGCACTCAGCACTGAGCAAATCCATTCTCCACCAGTTGGAACTTGCTTGGTGGTTACAGAGAAACCAATTTTAGGAGAACCAAGACCTTGAGGAACATCTTTCATGTTGCCATAATTTAAATGCTGTGGACAGTGTCACAGCTGTTAAATATGTGATAATCATACCATTTCTGCTTCTGACCAAAATACTGCTTCCAACCTGATACTAAGCTTGGTAAAATTCCTGAAGACTTTATGCACAGACTCAGAAAGCTATTGATTGCTTGGCTAATGACATATTGAGCAATCTGTCACAAAGCAGCAGCCACACCTCCTGCTTACCTTCTTCAAGCAGAGGTGAGCACTGCTAATAAGAGTTACAGGTAAACGAGGAGTTTGTGCATTCATAGGAAATTGCAATAATCATAGCTGTGTCTTAATATTAATGTTTTTTAAAATTTAAATTAGACATTGTTAAAATTAAAAATCAGCAGTTTGGAACAACAATTGTTTTCTTAACTTCTTTCAGCATACATCAACATTTTATTATTAGAAGACCATCGCAAAATACTCATGATCTATTAAGGAAACTAAACAGCCTCTGTTCCTGTGTAAGTAATCTCATATTCTTCATAAAATAATCCAAAGAAAGAAGGCCAGGGCATAAGGCCATCCATAATGTATAATATGTATTTATATGCATAAATAGAAAGTTATTCTGTCAGTAGAAGTATAAGCATATACATTCTATCGAGATAAGAGAAACAACAACCTCCTGAGCTGGATTTGCATATTTTGCAATCTTGCAGTGTGTATCTCAGCTTCTTCTATAATTGATTTGAAGCTGCTACAGCAACATTAAAGTGTCAGAGACTTCAATTTATGTGCCACTCTGCACAAACCTGTAGTCCAGTCACAGAAAGGGAGGCAGTCACAGCATGAGCTATTCTTTACTTTGCTTGAAAACACCTTGCAAATAAATGCTTTATGGTTCTCAAATCCTCACGTTAATTATGGATAAGAAAACTCTTTAGACAAGGAAAGCAGGAGATATGCAGACAAACACAGCTCTCCTGAGGATGCTGAGTGTGCACTATGGTCACTGACCTGTCACTGCTGATTTACCTTTGGATCACCTTAATGTTTCTGTAGCAGCAGGAAATATATCTTCCGTGGGATGCTGTCAAGCTCAGAGATGTTGGTACCTTTCAAGTTTAATAACAGCATGGTTTCTCACTCATCTAAAAACACTGGGATCTGATTTGTGGCTTTCAAACAGCCGACTCAATTTTTTCAAAAGCCTTTCAGAAATTACTGGGTTTGTTAAAAAGCTGCGGCACATGACAGTCAGCTCCACAAGTCAAGGTTTACCTAAAGAGTCCTGATAAGCTTTAACCACAGGGAATATTTCCACATCTAGAAACTGATGCATTTTTGAAGAGAAAAATATGTAACTTACTTGACAGGTTTTCATTTAAGAATGAAGACAAACCTATATGTGAATATAATATGCTTCATATTATATATCATATATATAATATGAAAATAAACCTACAGTGAAATCTATTTCATTCTAGAAATCTCATTATGCAGACACCTTTTTGGTGAAATCTTGAACTATGATAACACTTGTTTTTCTATGTAGTTGATCTACTAGAACTGTAGGCAGTTAAATTTCTCTTAACCAGGGGGTTATGGTAGAACAACAAACATTTCTATATTTTTTATTGTTTGCTTCAGAGTATTAATAGGAAATTTAATGAAACTGGAGGACATAACTAGCAGAACCAAGGGACATTTCCTTGAAAGCTGTGATTCCTTCCATACCATACTATGAGAAAGGGAAGAATTATTTCCTACAGCTGGGATGATTTTTATAACTTCAGAAATGAGAGATTTAGAAATGAGGGATGCCATTCTGGAGGAATTACCACTGCTCATGTCATCTGGGGATTTCATTTACACTCCAAATGTTAGTCTAGTTCACCCACACTGGAAAACAGCATTATGGAAAAATTTGTCTAGAGAGAGAAAGCAGATGAGATTTGTCATTCTGGCAAAATGAAGCCCATTCAAGAGGCCTGCAATTTACTTGCAGATGAGAGGGAAAAACGAGGGAAGGGTAAAGAACTAGTAACAGTCAGGTTTTGATTATTAATCCTAACTCAATATGACTTCTTATTTGCATGTTTTGAAATGAACTGGAGCATTAAAAGCAAGTTTCCTATGCATTGTAAGTTTCTGAAAAACTGGATACCTGATTTCTTTATTCACTTTTTTCTTGAGAACTTCTTTGGTTCCTGTATTCTATTTGTTTTGACAGTTTTATTGCTTACTTTCTACTGAAGAGAAAGCAGCCTGCACCACATAAAAATAAAAATATTACAAGTGACATCGGCCCCTTGAAGTTACAGACAAAGAAAGTTACTACAGGTGACCCCCAGTGATGGAATAAATAGCTTCTAATTAAAAAGAAAGAGTAGCACATACCTTTTCTAGACTGTGTGTAAAATAGCTGGCTGTTACATTTGTCTGGAGGACAAAGAACAGTATGTGTGGCAGCTGGATCTTGCTGCTTTTGCAAGCTGGAATAGCAATTAAAATTAGTACATGAATAGAAAGGTATAAACAGTTACATTTATTATATGCAGTTAGTTTGCATTCTGTCCAAAAACCTGCAGAACTATATAAATAAAAATGTAACAAGATGAAAGAAAATATCAGGTATATATATTAATATAAACTATCTGGCTTCAGTCTACAGATTGCAGCCTAAAAGCTGCTAGAGAATTTACAGAAATAAATCAGAATTTCAGACTGGTAATGTGTCTATTGGTCATTTTACTATTAAACAGTTTTGCATTTTTTGACAGCTTCATGCAAAAGGAAAAAAAGCTGATACATAAGGAGAAATAAATCACAATAGAAGATTACAAAACCAGATAAGATTGGCTTTTGGAATTTCTAGGGTGTTTTATTCTCACATGCCAGATGCTTTAAAAAGAAGGGGAAGGAGACATGGCTCTTGGTCCCAAATAACGTTGGACAGTAGTCCCAGTTTGGGAGGGAAGGCACTCACTGGTTTTGGCCATAACCTAACAACTCAGGGGAGCATCTCTTCTCTAAGCCATCACTCACACCCTTCCCAAAGACTAATATTCCTGCAGAACAGCTACAACAGAAGGAGACCATAGGATCCATATAGCAAATAACTTGCAGTCTAAACTGTTTGAACAGCATGAACTCACTCACTACTCCATGGTTTGTTTTAATTTTGTTTTTTTTTTTTTCCAAATCTTGGGGACCTCTGACTGCACAGAGCTCCAGTGGAATCCTAAAAAAGCTAGGATTATTGCTCCTTCAGCACCTCTCAAAAGAGGATCATCATTTCATCCCTTGCAGAAGTGGAAGGGATAATCAGGTTTTAGAATTCAAGCATTATTGGGATATTAGGTAGATTTAAGTTAGCATAAGGGGGATTGTAATACCATAAGCTATAGGGGTTGAAAACCCAAGGAGATATAAAACTGTAAGCCTCCAGCTGAAGGATGAAGCGGTAAACCCGGAAAAATGCGGACATCTGTAAGGCATCAGGAATGTAAATGAAGTCATTGTAGCATAAATGATAATTGAGGACTCTCACTGATAATTTAGGATGCATGAAAATTTTAAAATTGGGCCTGAAGCACAATGTGGAACACAATGTGGAACCCTGTGAAGTTTCTGACCACAGAAAACATCAGTCTATTTTCCTAATTGTTTGTCAGTGTTTGCTGCACTCCCTGCCTTTCCCAGTATTCTTTCAGCTGCATATGCAATCAGAGGCTGCCTTGCAAGGCTTCTAATAAAAATTATTATGCCTGTGTGTGTGCTTTTTTATATTAATGACCATGTTAAAAGTTTTCCATTAATACTACAATATTAAATATAGGATTACAGCAATCTAATTGATTTGCTCCCATGTTACTTACAGTATCCAAAGTACTTTAAAAGACAAGTGAAAAGGCATTCACAGTATACACATTACAACTAAAATGTTTGGTTACCAATGGAATATTATCTTTTGGTCATCTTATTAAATCAATAATGTTTAGTAGCTGAACACCAAGTAGTTTATTTTCCCCTAAAGTAAAACCACATGGTAGAACTCAGATTAAAAATGGCCTAAAGAAAGGACTTAATCTGATTAGGAGATGACAGCTCCATCCCATATCAATTTACAGAAGTCAGAAGTGGTTAGTTATATCAGTTTTCCTTGGTTATTACGTTCAATCTTGAATAAATGAGGGGGAAAGTCTGTCTGTGCTCCTCACATGCAGTCATTTAATTCACTATTCTTTCCTGGTAAATCTCATTCATAGCTCTCCTTTGAAATATGATCGGTGATGCCAATTACCACAGGCATGTCGGCTGAACGGAATAGAGTTCATTTTATTGGAGAAAGAGACTTCAGTGAAATCTCTTGTAATTTCTGTGTCCCTCACTGTTTAATTCCTGAACTGTTTATTTTTTATTTCAAGGGGTGAGCATGCATCCTTTCCTCCCACTCAGTTTCTTGTTATTTCTCTTCTAAGTCAGATTACTTGAAGATTATCCAAATTGATGAATGCCTTTTAAAAGCTAAAGAATCATAGAGTGAACAGCTTTTCTCATCTATAATCTTAGTCTTATCAGATGTTCAATCCAGTTGAAGATAACATAAATTTAGGAGTTTATAAGCCAGCAGCCAAACTGATAAATTGCTTGCAGTAAGGATATTTTATCATGCAAATGTCAATAATCTCAGAAATAAGCATTAAAGCAGAACAGAAAAATAAAATTAAAACCAGGGAGTTCATTGACTTCAGCCAAATTGTCATTTAAAACTGAGTTTGTTAAAAGAAGAGAGTGTCACAGAAGTGTATTTGGCTCACTGATATTTTAAATTTAGCTGAAGTCCTGGCTTCAACAGGGTTTGGGTTTTACTCGTGGTGTACAGTTATTCTTTCTCAATAACAGGCCTTGGCCATCTGGCAACTAGTTGGCAACTAGTTCAGTTTTTTTAATCTGATTAATTACCTTCTCTGCTCATAAACAGTTTTCCTGAGCAAACAAACAGAACCTCTGTCTCATCTCAGGGCTTGTGCACTTCACTGTCAGGTGCACAAAAAGCTTTAGCAGGTTGTTGCACTCTGAGCTGGAAGGTGCAGCTATCTAGCAGAAAAAACAAAGAACAGATGGAGTTAATTATTGTATGCCTTGCTGCAGCAACTTATAATAAAGTCTTAACTTAAATTCTCTTAAAAAAAAAAATCCTGGTGTATAATGATAGAAGAGAGCACAGCAGTGATTTCCAGAGCAGCCACACGTGACTCCTGAGAAAGTGGGTGACCCCGGTGGTCCTGGCCTCAGATCTATGCATTAAATGCAGTAATAACTCAGCCAGCATCAAAGATGATGCTTCATTCTGATGCATACAAGAGCAATTGACCTTTGCTGTTGCAGTTTTGTTATATTTTGAAATGCTCACACCACGAAGAGATGGGTGAGGATTTTCCCTCAAAAACCCTCAGAAGAAATAAATGTAAGAACTTCACCAACACAGCAACATAAAAGGCAGAGGTGGTCAAAATAGCAGAAAAGATGACAAACTTTTGGATTGCCTCGATTTACAAGGGAGGCCCAGAGCTACAAATGTTTGTTCTTGTTCCACTTCATCGGTCACAGCACATTCTGCTGGCCTAGGACAGATTTATCTCGCAGGCTTGGCCAGCCAGGTCAGCCTTACTTTCTGGCACAACTCACCAGCACTTCAGAACTGTAACTAGATGTCATCTACCAGGTGGAAAAAGACTTGCAACTGCTTTGGTTCTTTTTATTTACTGGTAGCAGGCAACTTCAATTTATCAAGGCCTTATTTTATGGATCATGTCAATGAATCTTTCCCTTAACATAAAATAACACCAACATTTTAAAATTTTCTAACTATTTTAAATAAGATCTTGCTACTTAAGGGCCTCCTTTAAGTTCCAGTATAACATATTTAACCAAACATATAAAATAAGATGTTTTATAAGAATGAAAATTAATATGAATACACTATTATAGCTTGACTTAAAACTCCCTGAAGCAGAATGGAAAGGTACAAGCCCTGGCATATATTTAAGCTAAATATAAAAAGCCATTTAGCTCCTTTGTAGAATTAGATGTCATGATAGAAAACCCTCACTTAACAAGCACATCTTTGCAAATAGGAACAATTTCAGCTATAAGGAGAAATTTTACTGGAGACACCTTAATAAAAGGATGAGAGAGAACAGAAAACTTGAAGGCTGCTGTAAAACTGACCAAGAAAGCAACAAGATAGTGTTAGACACAGAAATGCAGACAGAATGACCCTGAAAAAGGTATCCTGGCAAGAGAGTTTTGCAATACTATCTAAAAAAACTCGACCTCATAGTCTCTACCTTATAGTCCTTACGGCTCAATTTACCCTGGATTCCAGGGAACAGGACTGCATGCTTTGTCTTAGCAAAGAAATACATTTTTATTACATTTATTGCAAAATAAGTCTGCATATGTGTCGTTTAATAAATATAGGGTGTTATTCGTGATTATTTTCCAGTATAGAGCTGTAGGCACTGTCACTGTAAGCACTGTTTCAGTTTTCAGCAGTCATGAAAACACCCCTGACTTACCAACATTGTTTCCAGCACAAATCCAAAACACAGCCCTGTACCAGCTACTGTGGAAAAAAGTAACTCTGCCAGAGCCAAGCAACACACAACGATAATACTGAAGTTATTTCTTGTGGTTGGTTTGGTTTTTTTCACCGTTGTCTTGGAAATGCCTTGATTTTTCGTTTTGGGTCACTGATAGGTTGTACACATTAAAGACGTACCAGATGAACCCAAAATAAGTAGACAACAACAGGAAAATCAGTTTTGACCATTTCTTCACTAGTGATATGATAAACACATATAAAATTAAATACACATGATAAATATATAAACAACTTATAGAGTAGGCCTTCCTAAACAACACAGCTAGAAACTCCAGTTAAATCCTCAACAGTCTGACAGCACTATAGGAACCTGTGAAAATAATCTAATAAAGAAATCAATCCTTGCCTCTCTATGTTTTTTTGCAGCGGGCTCTGAGATGTATAAGGTGCTCTGTCATACAGTGCACATCTTTTGACAGTCAGATCGCTTTTTTAGCACTCCTGCCTCTGCAATTATTTTTCCTGAGGCATTAGTTCCTTGGTTGGCTTTGTAAGCAGTCAGATAAGCACAATTCTTTTGCCCCTGGTTGATCGTACAGACATCTCTGTTTGGGTGATGGCAGTTTAAGTAATAATGAAAAATTCCTTTGGAATTGCAACACTGAGCAATATGTCAATGTGGCAAAGAATTCAGAGCACAAAACTATCACAAACTTCTCTCAGGAAGTTTGGTAAATAAAAGAAGCAACCAACTTTAAATACTTCAGTAGTGTCTTTATAAAAACCAAGGTACAGTTGATACAGGAGTTGATTATGGCCAACAGATGGCCCAAATATCGCTTACTTATAATGAAGATATTTTACTTCTCATTTATATTTCATGGTTAGATCTTCACACATATTCTACTGGAGAAAACAGCTATTTCCAGCCTTAATGCTCAATTTAAAAATGGTTGGTTTTCCTGTACATTCCATGTTCAGAATAAAAATATGCATTGTCCACAGTTTTATGTTGTACAACATATGCTCAGATAATCTCTCCAGTCTGATCTTGAAGCATTACTTGTTATCTTCTGTTGGGCCTTATTTCATGATGTCAACACCATCAACAAACTGCATAACACATCAACAAGCTACATAGTATTAAGGTTATTAGCACCAGTTGTTGTTTTGTTTTTTTATAACCCATGTAATTTCAATACAGTTTTGAGGAAAATGTTTCCAAAGGCAGAATGAAAAGATCCTCTCCCGTTCTACTACAGATATCCTGTGTTAAGATCTGATCACATGTCCTCTGCGTGACCAGGTGCTGAAATATTGACTGCTTATCCATATGGATGAAGATCAGTTTTTAAATTCTGAATGCCTCTAAAGCAAACAGTGCCTCACTCCTTGCTCTTTTCACGTTTTGACAGCCACCCTAAGGATTTATTAGCACTGAAAGCACCAGGCCTGTTTTATTGTCCTGTATGTGAATATTCATTCTCATGTCCACGTGACTATTTTTTAATCTCTGTAAAGATCATAGTTCCTGACTTCTGATCAGTCAAAATATATTTACACCTAAATCACCTATTCAAGTCTCTTGTTAAGGCCTTCACAATGCAATATAGCAGCTATTGAATTCACCTGATCAGTAGCTCATTGGGCTCTTTAAAAATCAGTCTTTGAAAAAGCTCTTGAATAACACGAAAAATGTTGAACTACCTCTGTATACTGTATATTTGCAATGAGTTTGATTTTTTCCTGAGTTTCTTAGTCCATCTGCCATGGGCTTGCACTTCTACTAGATAGGGCTCCTTGTGTGAGCCACTGTAACTGGTTTAAAGGCTTTTATGCACCTCCCCAAGACGGAAATAATGTATTTCAAGTTATTGAGCCTGAAATAATAATAAAAAAGTTCTTGTAAGGCAAAACTAAAGAGAAGCATTCAGGAATATGAAGCTCTAGCAAATGCTGAGATACCATTCTTCTCAGAATAAGTAAAAGGAACAAATAATCTATTAATCCAACCTGTGATCTGAATTAGTCCAAGGGTTCATATGTACAAAAAACCTGTTAGATGTCAAAGCAAACACAGCCCTTGTAATTTTCTTTCCACACTGCGTTTAACTTCTGTTTAATAAGCATCGTCCCACTATTCAAAGACATATTTTTGGATAAGAGATTGCTTGAAAATAACCCCAATTTACTTTCTGTATGATGCCTGTGTTTTCTAATACTGTCCTAGGAGGGCACCTATTGCATGATGACTGTTCTGGTATGCAGCAACAAACACAGTTTTATTTAACTCCACTTTTTAAACTCCTGGGTTTTTCCACACTAAGGTTTATCTACCACAGTTCATTATTAAGTGCCTTCCAGTTGCCTTGAGTTACATTTTTGTGTTTATAAGGACTACAACGAATTCTACTCTTGTTTTTATGAAGCTCAAACGTTATGCCCCATTTCTGAAAACACATAATTTAACTTGCCTTCCTCTACTTGTTTCTTCAAAGTAGACAATCCTGTTCTTCCAGTGCCTCATAAGAGACCCCTTTTGCCAAAAGTGTCTGCAGGCAGAGCTTCACATGGCACAAAGGCTTTTCTAGGTAAAAAAATATGACAAATATTACAAATTTGATACGACAAATATGACAAATTTGGAATTGCAAAAATATTTATACATCATAAAATATTTATACCTCATAAAACCTTGCAACAGAAATTCCGAATTACACTCAAAACAGTGCACTGCAGACCACTTAATGACATCAAGCTTGTAGCTTCCTCCTACTGAGTTTTGTGGCATTTAGGTCAGTCAAAAGGGTGTTATTTTCTAATTAAATATCTTTGCTTTTTTCCCCATATGTGTCATAAAATATATACAGTACATCTATAGCTCCCATTTCATATAACGATTGCATTAAAGATTCATATGGGTTTGTACTAATCAGTTTGTAAAACCAGAGCTATTATGGAAAATACCTTTTAAAGAGACAAAGAGTAAAAAAAAAAAAAAAAAAAAAAAAAAGAAATCCTCAGAAGTTCCAGAAATAAAATTTATTAAAAAAAATTTTTACAGTGAAAAAAAGTATCTATTTTAAATACTTGTATTACATTAACTTTTCTAGTCTTACACACTTCCATCAGGCAGTGAAGATGACATTACACCACCTTATTACCACGGACCCACTGCCTAAAGCTTTCACTGTCACAAATGAACCTTATGTGAAAAACAGCCCCATTACCCACAGAAATAAGACCTATGCAAGAGCAGCAGGTCTGTTCCTCTGTCTCTTGGCCCTTCCCATGCCATCTTTCAGATCTAATGGCTAATTTCAATCCAACCTGACAGAAAAATAAAGGGCTCAGGTATATTACCTTCCTAAAAATCACATTAAAACGGGCACAGGGTAGATAAGACAGACCGAGACTTTCCCCGAGGAAAGGCAATCATTCCTCATGGCCTTTCCATTCCCGGAGGCAGACACATAACACAGGCCATGGATTTAACACAAGCGCAGTTCTGATCCCATCTTTCCTTCCTCTGCTGCAGAGAGGTGGGAGGATGCTCAGCAAATACACACCTACCAGCCAAAAGGAAGTTTTCCTTAGGAAACTCAGATCCCTGAGGATGTCCACAAAGAATCAGCTATGAGGTTGAAACTGCTGGAGGTAGTAAGGATAACGGTGACTCCTTTCATTTTTTGCTTTTCTTGTGTTTTCAGAGAAGAAAAAGGTTTCCCTGAAAAGACAAAGCTTCTGACATGCTAAAGAATTTATTCTGATCTTATTACTTTACTTTAAACTATCCATGCTATTTCATTCATTTGTTCATGTACTGAATATTAGTGATTCAAAATGTAAATAAAAGGTTGAGTTATAAGTTACATAACAGAATAAGATGATGATGAAGAAAATCATCATAGTATTTATTAATTATGATAAACAACTATAATAAAATAATAATCAGAACCACCAGTAATACCACAGCAGTAGGAGGTCACACTGTCGAATGGTCCATGATGAAAAAACAGTAAGATGTGCAAAATTACTTTCTCTCTGGATGTTTAAAAAGAGCCTTTGTAGTAAAACTGTGCTGTATATGGGGATGCAAATATTGTCAAGCCTGAACCATTACTGCTGTAAGATAAAGGAGGTCCATCGCTGACATCTTACAGAATTATAGAAAAAATTTGGGTAAATAACCCTTGTGAGATTTTTACTGAAACCCATTTAAATGCAACTCTTCAAACTCAAATTCCAGAAAACTGAATGCTTCTATCTAGTATAGTGAAAATCTCATTTCCTCACTAGGGTTTTATAGCTGTTTGGTTAATTACAGAAAGAAAAAAATTACTATAATTCTTTGTGTAGAAAAAAACCTTTATAGTAGGAAAAATATTTTTTTTTTTTTTTTGAAGATCAGGACTAGAACACAAGACTGCCTTTTGATATATGCCTTCAGTAATGTTTTCTGAAACAACTGAGGGGCCTCAAAAATGGATTTTGTTTAGGTCATGAATCTTAGTTTTTTAGATGAAGATGATCTTTGACGAATCAGAAATTACTTTGTGAAAGACCAGGAAACCCCGGAAATTATTAAACCTGCCCAGGAAACTGCTGAAGAGTGGGTAACAGTGAGGATCTTCAACAAAGCAAAAAATGTTACCTTTTCTTTTATACTCTCCGTAAAACTATTCAGTCATTTTGGTCTCCACCCGTCTGAAGGGCTTAAAGGTGATCAGACCTTTTTCTGACACACATGAACCCAAACTGTTGCTATGAAAGAACCTACGTGTTTACCTCCCCCAAACAACTTAATTAATGGCCATGTTGGTCCTTCTGGTTATACTATAGACAGCACAAAGGCAAGAAGAGCCAGAAAATGAACACTGGAGAATGTTACTCTTACTCACTACACTGCAACCAATCCTTTCATTTCTGTGTTCTTTAGGTTTTGAAGATCCCTTGCCTTTCAATGGGATCAAATTTCCCTTCTGATGCACATAGCAACCTTAATTCAAACACAGTGCAGGGATTTGGGGTGTTAACAGTAACAACAAACTGCTAAGACTGTTCTCTTACCATTCTCTAAAACACATATAAGATGGAAACACACTGTGCAGTAATTCCCAATTGATTTTTTTTTTTAACAGAATATTTGATATTCTAATTCCAGGTAAACATTGTTATAAAACCTTGCCTTTAACAGCAGGGAGGTTAAAAGACCCACATTTATCCATCTACTCCTTTCAGTAACAGCAGTCAGTTATCTGCAGTATGAAGATGGCAGCTTTTAAATCCACAAATTTTTTTAGCATTATAACTGAGTTAAGTTATGGCTAAAACTGCGTGACACAGAATGGCATGTCCAAATGCAAAACAAGCAATTATCATAATATTTCATACTTTCTTTTGTCAATAAAAATTTAAAACCATCACAGAAACAGATTAAAGGGTGTAATTTCTCTGGAGTTTGACAAGAACTACTTTTTTGATATTTCATAATGAACCACAATACTTTTACTTAAAAAATTCACGTAGTGATAATGTCATACAAACAATAAAACAGAAGATTTAAAATACATTGGAGAGATTGGGAATTAATTTCCCCTAAGTCTGCTTTTTTTATCCTTGTGCTTATCACAAAGAAAAATAAAAAAAATATTTAACTACACAAATTGGTAGATTCAAACAGGTAACCATCACTGTCATCCAAATTTGCATTAGCAAATGGTAATATAAAGAATGTAATCTGAAATTGTAAACAACATCAATACAGGAATTTGTGTCTAATTGAGCAATTTATTTTAGAATTATCTATAATAATTCAAAATTTCATACTGTGCAATATTAAGGAGTCTCAAAACTTCTTTGGGGGAGTGAGAAAATTTGCAGTTGAAACACAAGCAAAAACATCTTCTCTGCCACCAAAAGGGTGGAAAAATACACTGCACACGTGCTTCTATTATCTGTACTATCAGTCTGCCATGAATACACAGAATAACACTCAAAGCACACAGGTTCAAATTCAGAGTTTGAAAATTGCAGTGGTGGTTTTGTTTAAAGTAATCCCAAATAGAGTTTACATTCACCTCCTATAGCACATCAATGCCAGACAAACCATTCAATGGTCTAATATTAAAAAGGGATATATTTCCCCCCCACTTTTTAAAGTGTTTCTATTCCTGTGGGTTTTTTTGTTGTTGTTTTTTTTTTCTTTCCTTTTCTAATTTTCTCTCTGTTTTGAATTTATTTTTGATGCAGCAGATCACAACTCTTTCCAACATCACAGCTTTGCGCAGGACATACCTGCCTAACTCCTTTCCCATCTATTAATTCTCCAAGCAGCGTGCTAACATTTGTGCCACCCGTTAAAGTCAGCTGAATTGTACACATTCTTAGCCCATCGATTCAGTTTTCCCAGCAAAAGCATAAAAAAACCAGAAGTGACATTGGCAGTTTCTGAAGAACGGGTGATAAGTCAGGAATCCCTGTTGTTACCGGTTGTACCCACAGAGCGACAACTACCACGCAATCATCCCTTCATTAGCACCTTCTATTGAACTTCGCCGTTTTCACGAGCCAGGTAAATGGTGTTGATTTTGGGAGGGTGAGAACGCAGCTGCAACAAGGTAACAGATACCTCGGGATGGGCAAAGCAGGAACGAACACGGGTGATGAACTGGAAGGAGAAATGAGGAAAAGGGAAAAAAAAGTATCAATGAAATAGGCTCGGATCTAATGATTATGAAGCAGAAATAGGGCTAAAATATAACTTTTGGTGGAGATTTTCATAAGTTCAGGATGAATCCAGGTGTGCATTCAACACAAATCCCAGACAACAGCAAGATACTTGCTTTGGTGCATAAAAAACGGGTTGAAGACGGAAGGCACCGAAAACCAAGGAAGTCACCAATAAAACAAGAAAGTGATATCCTTTTCATTGATTCACTCTTCAGGTCCTTGATATAACACAGTTTGTACCTTTTAAGGTGATGCTTTATTTCCTAAGTCCATATCATTAGGCTTCAACATGCGCATGGAACCCCTTCAGCTTTCTTCAGTCCTGAGGGAGTACCCAAACTCCAGGTAACCTGGCAGGTCCTACCTGTGTGCACCTGAGCAGCCTTTTCATGAACAGGCAGCAGAGAAACAGGAGCACAGGAGAAATCAGCTACGCTCCTTCTGTTCCAGAAACAGGGTTGGGGGTTTTCATCCCCCGTTTTCGCATTTAACCATTAAAAGTCACCAAAGAAGTCACAGGGGCCTGATTATTGTTGTCCCAATCTCGAGAGCCTGTTATCATACAAACTACAGCACAGCAGGGCAGAAATGTCATCACTCTCTGTGAAAACAGGTCACTATACACTTAAAACTAATGAGGACAAAGAGATGAGCCCCCAAAAGGACTGTTCTTCTTGTGCATGGTAGTTATGTATTTAGCAAAGATGGAAAAACTTCATTTCTGGTCCTGAGTTACAGGACAGACACCCATCTAATCATTAATGATCAAAAAATATAACTGTGGATTTAATGTGAAATTCCATTAGATTTTTATATTTGTTGTATCTTCTAATTGATGTCAAATATTTATTTCTTTATTTCTCACTTTTTCAATTGACTAGTATATAAAATGGATTCATGATTCCAATAGTCTTCTTTCAATTATTTTAAAGGCATTAGAAGCAATCAATCTTTACATACTCACAGATGTATCAAGTAAGCAATAAAAATGATTAACCGTAATATCATAAAAATTCTTCAGAAGCCTATTCTGAAATGTATATCATCTGGCATTCAATACTGATCAATTAATAATTTTTAAGTAGTTTGGTATTTATTTAATAGAACCCTTACTCCAAATCTGATTTTCAATAGCATTTAATTAACCTGTGCAATGATGGCAGTTGTGTACATAGATTAAAAATTTGTAAAAGTAATGGTCAGTTAGGCAGCAACTAGTGCAATTTGTACATACAGTTACATTAATTATGCTTTCAAATTAGGGAGATCATTGCTCTGGATGGTGTAGAATTCTGGCCTTGTAAGTGCATTCCCTTCAACTTTTCACAAACATTTCAAAACAATATTTTCACATAGTGCAACTCATTCTGGTCCAAAAAGAGACTATTAAAATACATAAATACAGTAGTTTTATTCAATGTTAATATTTTTTTCTAGCAGTGTTTTGGGGTTTTTTTCTGTAAGAAAGTGCAAAATCAAGATAAAGGGTTTTTTAAAACTATCCCCAGATAGTTTTAAGCATTTATTTGGAAATCTCCTTTTGGCTCCATAACAAAATACTGTAGGTGTAAGAAAAACAATCTATATGCAATTTCACAGACACACATACAAAAGAGTTAACTGAAACTTTAAGATTGTCTGTTTTTACCTGCAACGTCCACTACAGTCGCAGCATCGCAGATTTGAGCTCCTCCTTCACACTTGTCCCCTGAACGTCACAGCCTGGGACACTTTCATGGATTCACACTTTCATCATTCTGGGTTCTGCAGGACAATCTTAGGGGCAAAAATGTGTGGCAACATGTCCCATTCTCTTCGAGTACCTTTAGCAAGAGGATGGTCCCCACACAAATGCTCTTCTCTCTCTCTTTTCAGTCCTCTGAAGGGTAACAATGTAGATAAAACCTATTCTCCGGGTATAAGATGAGAATTTACCGTCTTTGCTTTGGACACTGAGTTGTACAATGTTAGGAACACTTATTTTCTCTTTTAATGGACAAGGGAATTTTCTGAAATTCGGTTCTGGAATATCTCTAAGCTTTCCCACGTCATCATCAAATCAATAACCATCCCTGCTATTTCCCACAGTAAAAAAATTCTGTCCATAAGAGGAAAGTCTGAAAATGTCAATATGTTGTAAGTTATGGTACTGGAAGAAGATACATTCTTTGATGGAATGAACAAATTTGAAAAGACAACGTGGACTAAAAAGTTTCTTGTCTGAGTCTCCCCAGCAGGTCACAGTTTTTCAGTGTCCAGGGTTTCCACAATTCCCCTGCAGTGGCTATCTTTGCAGACCAGAGGGAAATATTTGTCATGAGCTCCGTTCCCTATATTGTTGTGTTAGATTCCTGTGATCACTGCCCTGCACCACATCATATTACTACCGTTAAAAAACCCACAACATAACCCCTTGCTATTTTTTCTTGGTATTCTCAGTTGTTATTTTTAAAGGCATAATATTTTATATTGCAGTAGAAGAACCTGCTTCTTCCATGGAAAGCGTGCTGTAAGTGCCATACAATGACAGAAATTAAAGAAAATACTGGTATATAGAATTACATATTTCAGATTTCAAAATAACTTCAGACCCTCAAGGGTAAAAAAAAAACCCAAACATTTGAACACCACTTTCATCTTGCCTGGCAGCTTGTTATATGAAATATGGACAGGTAATCACATGGAATTTAGGACTTTGCAAAATGCAGCCTGCTGCTTTAGGGCTCAAATAATAAAGCAAAACAAAGCAAAATAAAATAAAATTAATATAAAATAAAGTAAAATAAACAAAAATAAAAGAAAATCACCAGGTCAAATTCAGAAGTAAATCTAGTGAGTCTGAAGGGCTTTTAAGCTGGAGTGGCTTCTATTCTGCTGTACTACATCTGAAATATGTTGAAGCAGACTGAACCCAGGCAGTAGTTAAGCCCCCACCCAGCTGCTGACCCACATCCACCCAGGGGGGTGGGGGAGAGAACAGCAAAAGTGAGAAAAACCTCATGGGTCAAGATAAAGACTCTACTAAGAGGAAAAAAACCCAACAAATACAAAACTGAATGATGCAAAAGCAATCACTCCCCACCTCTTACCAGCAGGCTGATGCCCACCCTGTGTCAAAACCAGGTTACAAGGTGGATTTGCTTTCCACATTAAGATGAGAAAAAACTACTTTTGCCAAGTTATATCCCTATATCCTTTTATATATCCTTTGACATGTTATATCCTTATATTCTTTTAACCAACCAATTATGTCTCTTCTGCCTGTTGGGATCAAGAAAGCATTTTTACATTTTTATTAATGTTATTTATACATTCCAGCATTTCTGTCAACGTACATTTTTACTCACATTACCTGTAAGAGTACTCTGTTTCTCAAAGGGGGGCCACCAGAATAACTGTGAGTTATAGGAGTTGGATGACCTTTTCCAGCCTAAATGATTCTGTGATCCCATGACATGATGGAAGCTTGCCTTGCTAAACACAAACTGTGTAATTGCAGCAGCAATTCTACAGTTCATGCAATACACACAGTTGTGGCCAGCTCAAAATTAAGTATTTTGTTAGTAACAGCCATAGAGCATTGTCTCTGAAAAACATGGAAAAAAAGGATGTTGAATCCTACAGAAGAAAAAAGAAAGAGCAGTGGTTCTGCTTTTGAGAGGAGAAGAATCAAAAGGGGCTTAGGAAAGTAAAAACATTTTAATTTAATTAATTAATGAGTATTAAAAAGGTAAACTCTGTTGGATTTTCTTTCAATTTTAGTTTTTGCAAAATTGTTAAAGAAGCTGAGATATCATGAAAAGTTGGTGTATCAGAAATGTATAGAAGAACTCAAAAATATAGTCCTGAACATGTAAATCCTGAATATTGTGGATAAGTTTTGATTTACAGGAGATGAAAAGGGAATGCTGCTGTCAGTCAGACACGCTTCTGCGTTCACAAAAACTACTTCGAATTTCTGTTGTTACTGCAGAAAGATGGAGTTTCTCTCTTCATGGGTTCACTGACTGATTTAATGTATCTTCTGTCATGCTACTGCTGTGGATTTCATCTCTTAAGAGAAAAAAGTAGAGAAAAAAAAGTATTAAACTGCACAGCAATCTATAAAACTATTGGCATTTCGAGCATGTTCAGTGTGTCTCTGATTAAAGGCAAATGGTGCACACAAGTTGATGTTTTCCCTCTCTTTATGAAGAATATAATGTCTGGGTTCATTATAATAATGCTAATCTGAGCCTCTATGACAGTATGCTACTTTTATTTGATGATACTTTGGCCCTAAGATCATTCCTCACCTTGGGAAAGCTTTAAAGCAAAGGTCACTTCCCATATCTGTCCAACAGTCTGCTATTGAACGACGATGATTCATTGGCAAGAAGGGAAGAAAGTTCCTTGAGATCAGTCTTGAAAGCAATCTGTCATTAGAGCAGCACATTAGCTTTCTTCAAATTCATTTGTGAGATCCCTTGCAGGAAATAGTGGCTAATAAAGTAAGGAAATGACAGAAGAATATTGAGGACTTATTAAAGCATTAAACCCAATTCTTTCCCAAACACAATAAAGGACAGCCCGACAACCATCTGTAGAGTCACGTTAATTTTCTAAGCAGTATTAGAAAGAGTCTGTGTTCATAACACCGAGGCTTGAAAACACAAGCCAGAGTAACACTTTAGATTGTAATTCCCTTTGCACAGCCACTGTGGCTGCTACAGTCTGCTGACTGTTCCAGGTCAGAATTCCACACTCCCAAAACCACAGCCTGGGTTGTGCTGCTCTCTGAACTCAAACCACTGGGTTGCACTTCTTTTTTAAATCTTGCAAGGAGCTCTGAGATCTGAATAAGCAGCTGAATTTCAGGCTGATAAAATGTTCTGTGGACTTAAAATACCGATTGCTGTATACAAACATTAGTCAACAGAGTTTCTGTTTTTACCCAAACTTCCTTATGAGAACTAAATTAGAAAAGTAGGTATAATGTATGCTTGTGGACAAGGAGATAGAATAGGAAAGTTGTATTTAAAAAGAAAAAGAGAAAAAAAAAAAAAAAAACAACAAAGGAAGGGGAACTAGATAGAAAAATATTCCAAAGAAAGTATAAAGATATTGTTGTCCTGGGATTTTTCGCAGTTCATAATCTCAAATGATTCTTCATTCTTGTCTTTTGGGAATCCATGCTATCATCAATTTCGTCAACATTTTCTTGCCAGGAGTATTTCTCTATAAAAAGCAAGTATTTGCCTTATGTTTTGACTTGGCACATGAATTGCTTAAAAAATAAAACTGAAAAGGTATAACTATATCTCTTGCAAAGTGGTGAAATATACGTTCTGCAGTGAGTTCTCAATCTAAGGATTAATTTAAATGTATATATTCATAGGTAAATGTGTGTATGTATACTTTTTTTTCTCTAGTAGCAGTACATTAAACACATGATTATTCTTTCCTAGGAACTAGAGCCCAGAATAGTGGTAGGAAGTTGGCCGTGGAACAGTCACAGTCCCACATATGATTCACTGTCCTCCATGTCAGGGGCAGGAGAAGCTGACCTTTTATTAATTTTAAACACTAGAGAAAAACTGGCCAAGAGATTGATCTCCCAGTTGCTCTGCTTTACGGGCAAGCCAGCAGAAATATTGGCAACTCACGTGGGCATCTACCAGTGAATCCTGGATGAAGTCACGGTCCCCCGGCCTGCCCTGTGTTCCTGTGGACACTCCAAGGGCTCAGCCATCAGCACAACGTCTTTCCTTTCGCTGAGAGCAACCCCCTCACACCCACATGCAAAGGCCAAGAACATGTGCAGTTGCTGCACGGGAAATTTATGGAGTCTTTTTCAGCAAGTAGCTAAATTAGCCTCTTCACCTCCCACAGACCCGTGTGCTGCATTTTTTAAACAGGTAAAATCCCTTATGTTAAAATGTTCCTTGGGGAGCATTTTTTCCCTGGTACTCTCTCACATCATATCGTCTTCTGGGCTGAAAGGCCAGGCAGTAATTAAACTCAGATTGTGACCTTGGCAGGCAAAGGCTTTAGGATGTTTTTTATACTTAAATTCTGGATATGCAAAAGAGGGGTTTTTTACAGTGCACTCTGCTCCTGAAACTAACATTTATCCATAAGTGATACAAGCACTGAGTTTCTGAAAAACTATTTCTATGCTGGGTTTCAATAACTGCCAATATACGATTTAAAACTCTTTTAGAGAGAGACACCGTACCTAACTCTCCCAACACATAAGAAAATACCGCCATCTCTTGCTCCATGCTGTAAGTGCAGTTGCTTCCTACAGTCCCTGTTCTGCTGATTTCCAGTGCCCTCTGCACACCTCTGCTGTTACAAGAATTTCAACGTTTTCAGAAGAAGCTGGGCTACTCCTGTCTCACACTAGAGAAGCTTAATTTCAATGGACATGCATGGTAAAATGTTGAAACAAGAGTAATGCTTTTATTTTGCAATACTAGGGTTTGTTAAATGTTTATGGGAATTATGTCACTGAGTAAAGGATGATTTCTAGAATTGTTAGAGATTACATTGGGGTGGCTGCTGAGAAACACAAAATCCTTGACTTACCTTGATGCAATGGCCTGAGGTGACTGTTGTGGAAAAAGCTCTGAATTTTCAATACAGAAGAACATGGAAAGGATACAATCTTATTCCAACATGTGCTCCTTCTAAATTTCTAATATGTACTGTCTAAGAAAGGCTATTACATTTTAATGTTGGTTTGTTGGGGTTTTTTTCCACCCAGATACTTAGGGTCACAATTTAATCTTTTAGTGGCCAAAAAAATTCCATGCAAAACAAAAATCCTTTAACTCCAAATAAGATGGATGGTGCCTACACTCTTCTGAGTTATTCCTAATTTATTCCTGTTATCTTGCATACTTATAATTTCTCAGCTCAGGTTGTACTCTTGTGTTACCAAAAGAAGTCACACACAAGTGGTCTGTGGTATAGAAGGCTAAAGAAATTTGGCTGCATTTAGGAAGACTGGGGGTCTTTCAAACTCAACCACCTGCATTTGAAACTTTACTTTTGAATTCTTACAGACATGCATCTGATGGGAATGAGATGGAGCAAACTAGTATTCACAGGGAGAAGAAAGAAAAAATCTGTGATCAGTGCAAAACTAACCTGTTCTCTCAAAAGCACTTCTTAGTTTCAGCTCTGACTTTCTGAATAAACATCTGCTGCTTTAACTTCCTCATCCTTATCCTTATCCATCCTGTTTTTTCTCAGCCTTCTGATAGTTCCCAATTCCAAATCATACCTTATTTTATTCCCTCTAGTTTTGATCTATAACTTCTTTAAAAAACTTCTGGAAGTTACAGATAGTCCAACACTGCTGCCAGCTTGGTCTTGTTACTTTTTTGTCCATAATGTGCCTTTCCAACAGGCACAAGCAAAATTCCCTGTTTACAAATACGGGCAGCCCAGTCTCACCACAGTGTCCCCGAGGCTTTGATTCCCAAAGGCTGAATTTATGGATGCTCGTGTGCAACCAGCAAAAATGGATCTCCTGTTATGATTTGTCCCCTGGGCTCTGAATTCCTGCAGTAACAACAGGGGCCATGTGGGAAGACTGGCCTTGTTAGGATAAAGCCAGTTTTTGTCCATGGTATAGTTGCTGTAGAATACCATGATAATATGTAACCAATATTTATCTGACCCTAAAGTATTTTATACATCTTTTTTTCTTATGCTAAAATTTATGGATCACAGCTGTTAATATGGAGTTCCAGACTACTTACAAATAGTATTTTAAATAGTTTTCCATATTGTCATTTTCTGGCTTCTGTTTCCTCCTCTAGCTCCTTTTTAATATTTTTCCTCAAAAGTAGGAATCAGCTCAGAGAAAGTTTGGCTGCAGCTGCACTTGCCTTGTACTTCTGCAACTAGGTGTGAATATACAGCTGTCACTAGATACTCTTTTGTTACGATTGTGAAGGGTGAACTACAAAACATTGCTACGGCATTGGCAAAAATGAACTTGTATTACTGTGTAAAAATCACAATTTGTTGAAGGCACTCTGCTAATTTTGAACATTTATCCCAAGTTTACATTCTCCAGAATGCTTTCTGAACATAAGATATGGTTATGACTGTACCTTTTTTACTCTGTCTCTATCCTATCTATGCTGTACCCGGGTCAGGGCGACCCCTGGCACTGATCCAGGCTGGGGATGAACGGACGGGGAGCAGCCCTGCTGAGAAGGACTTGGGGTGCTGGTGGATGAGAGGCTGGACATGACCTGG
>JAWWES010000168.1:1540237-1567278 GCA_035583135.1 Lophotriccus pileatus
CTCTGGTGAGACCCCACCTCAAACACTGCATCCAGCTCTGGGGTCCACAGCACTGGAAGGACATGGACCTGTTGGAGGGAGTCCAGAGGAGGCCAGCAAGGTGGTCAGAGGGATGGAGCACTTCTATGAGGAAAGACTGAGAGAATTGAGACTGTTCAGCCTGGAGGGGAGAAGGCTTTGGAGTGACCTAACTGTAGCCTTTAGGTAGCTGAAGGGACCCTACAAGAAAGATGGAGAGGGACTTTTTACCAGGGCATGAAGTGACAGGACAAGGGGGAATGGATTCAAACTAAAATGGATTCAAACATTTAGATTAGATACTATGAAGAAGTTCTTGACTGTGAGGGTGGTGAGGCACCAGCACAGGTTGCCCAGCAAAGTTATGGCTGCCCCAGCCCTGGAAGTGTTCAGGACCAGGTTGGATGGAGCTCTGAACAACCTGGCCTAGTGAAAGGTGTCTCTGTCCATGGTAGGGTTTGGATCTAGATGATCTTTAAAGTCCCTTCCATCCCAGGCCATTCTATCACTGTGTGATTCTATGATTTGTACCGTAGCTCAGTAGAAGTCAGTCTTCTGGTTTTCTGCTTTTATCAGTACATGAATGGGTTTGCTCAGAATATATGGGAGTGTTGATATTTCAAAAGCATTAAAAATTGCTATTAGCAATTATTTTTCCTGCTTAGATGTTATAAAGTGCAGACTTTCCTTATTCATAAGCTGAACTTTAACATTTTCTTCAGAAAACTTATTTTTCTACAGTGAAGAAGGCCATATCATTTGGGCTAAAATATAAGATACGTTTTTCTTCAGCTCATCAGTAAAGTTGCGTCATTTATTTGCAGTTTTGTCACCCTTGAATGCAATGATTTATTGTCTTAGAAGCAACACACAAAGGATATTACTCTCTGCTTATTAATTTAATATGGATACTGTTTATGACTTAACCTTTCAGTTCCCAGTACCTTGCAAGGTTTTAGCTTGGTAACTAGTCAATGTCACATCAAGTGGGAACTCATCCAAGTGCTGCTGTGGACACCAAGTAAATTGTTTGAGGAGAATGACCCAAGCTAAAACATGTAACTACCAAACAAAAAAACCCCAAGCACACAGGCAACAAAAAATAATTAAAAATAGTAATGATAATTAAAAATAATTTTAAAAACCACCCTCCCATGGCAGGAAAATGTCACTGTTCTAGTTTAGAGAACAGACCTACAACAGTTGGACCAGAGCAGCAGGGGAATGACTCCAACTCCCTTATGCCTTGATCCTGCTCATATTCTGTGAACATTTTTTTCCCCTTGACATGTAGGTGAATCCTGTGCCTGAAGCAAATGTTAAGGTAACACATGAGATAAGGAGGACTATTTTAAGTAACCTTATAAAATGGAAAATTCATCAGCTTAACAAAGAAAATGACAACGAAGTCAAACGACTCCAGAATCCTCCAAAGCCAGAGGTGCAGAAGCTAGAACAATTCATTAATGCTCCATGCAGGAAGACCTGAATTATTTTAAGAGCACTGTATTTGCATTTTAGATATAGCAGAATGAACTAATTATGAAATGTATGCATCAAAGATTTCAATTTCAGGCTTGACTTTACTTTGGAGATTAATTTTTTACTTTATCATTTTTGCAGGCAGTTCAATGGACAGCCTTATTTGAATGTTACTCATTGTTCAGTGATGTATGAAGTGTATTTAATCAATGTGAAGGAAGTAATATTAAACTATTATCAGAAGCATCACATGTTCCAAAAAATCTCAAAAGGAAGGTCAAAAGGTAACATCTCTGCTAACAATATGAGAAACAATATATTTAACTTGTTCAATGCATGCAAGGTTTTCATGGCATACACATTATCCTTTTTCACATAAAATTAAGTGTAAAATGTGGGGGGTTATCCCCTTGATTAAAAATATCATATTTAGAGTGGATCAAATAAGTTTTGAATGTTTAGTAAGAGATACTTAAATAAATATTTAGAGTTGATGTGTATTTTAAATGGTTTCCTGTAAAAACCTTTGACAGAAAGTTCTTGTGCCCATCATTGAATCACCTGTCACTGTGACAGTCACTACACAATAAGGTCATTGCCAATAGGGACAGTTACTTCAATAATTCCCATGTTTCTGCAAGTATTGCAAACACCTCCTCATTAAGATTCAACAATAAAATCCTTAATAAAACCATCCCATAAGCCCCTAATTTATAATTTTTAATCTTTTCAGGCCACCAATACAATGATAAACAGGCCATCTTTGTTTTGGCCACGACACCAAGACATCAGAAATTGTCTGTCCAAGAGCTATGAAGGGGCAGATGGGATTTGATCCCTGTCCAGCCAACCAACAGCCACTTTCTACGAGCCTTTCCACAGTGGGTCAAATCTGGAACTGGAAATATTTAATTTCCATATTCACTCCCTCAAACTCATGGATCATATAAACAATAATGGAGTAAGAAATATTAAAAAAAAAAAAAATACTCCCAAGTCTACACGGTTTGCACTTTCTGTGTCAAGGAAGGCGTCAACTCTAGCTCAGAAGTCCAGAAGTTACTTCTGAAATGAGCAGAAGGGATTTGAAGGAAGAGATTGTGTGAATGCAGAGCAATGGCAAGGTAAGATATGCTCAAAGGGCAATTTTCAATGTCTGTTCGAGTTTAGAAATGAATTCATCACACACTATAAAAGTGGTGACTTTTGCACTGTGGTTTTTTGAGTAAGCTACTGATTAAATTATGGATAACTGATTTTTTTTCTAGTTTAAGACGTACTCAAAGTTAACTGTGTTCAAAGAAATTAATTTTATACCACTACTAAAATGAATTACTGAGTCCTTATTGTCTTTTCACCACATTTGGGATATCTCTTCCAGCAATAGCTGATGGCTTTGCTTTTGTCTCTCCCTCCATGACATCGAACTTGCATTTTCACAGGCATAAAGCAATACGACTTCTTCACTGGGGACTTCTGTGGGGAATGGGCTATTAAGAACGAGCACTACTTCAAGTGGCTTGTAAAAATGCTTCCAGAGAGAGAGCAAAACATTACTTTAATTTGATAGATTTGCTTCAACAAACCTTCTCAATTTCTGATTTGGCAGATTAGACTCTTGCAGAGATGTGTGTATTTAAAGTTAACCTCACACAAGTGTATTGTACATGTTTATAGAGAGCAACGACTTCCCATATACAGGAACACACAGGCTGACAAAGGAAAATACTTCAAGCTTCTTCTCAACCTTGGAGGGAATGAACATGCAAGAACAACCACCTGAAGTTCCAAAATAAGTATTCAACAGGATCTGTTGACATCTTATGTGTATGACCTTCACCCTGCAAACACAGCAGGCGCCTTTTAAACATCACCACCATTAGGATGGTTCCCTTGGCTTGCAGAAATCAAGCATAACTAAGTCTTTTCAGGATTAGGATTTTACTGTCTTGCAGAATACTTTGCCTTCTAATTTTATGATCAGAGGTGACTGTACAACATCCCTGGTGGAAAGTACTGTTAGAAATGCATCTGGCTATTTTAAGCAGTTTTTGATGTGACTGCCATTTCCCCCCTTCTTCAATGACTGTTGAACATCATACATAAATCATTGCTGTCCCCTTTCCTTTCTCTCAGGTAATTTTTTTAATCTCTATTTCGATAGATGTGAAGGCTACTAAAACTACACAGCTTGACATTAACAGTCACTTACTGAAGCAGACAACTTTTGATTCAATTCCCAATTAATTATTTTATTGAGCAAGGTTAATCTATCACATTTAGATCTAATACAGTTGTAAAATTTTGCCATTTAAAGTCCAGTTTTGTCACCCTAAAACACTCCAAGTTGTAATTACTGATTGCCAATTGCAACAAGAATGTCAGTGTGACTGAGAATGGAGCTATATTCTTCAGGCAATAAAACCACTGTTGCTGTAATTTAAGATTACTGGGTGTATTGCAAGAAAAGGCCATATAAAGTTGGGGTGTGAAAGGATATCAGTGGGCTAAGTTCATACTCTGCCAATAAAATGCCTCTTTCTCTTGACTTTATCTGATTTACAGGTGAACATTGATGAAATAAACAATGGAAAAAATTCTCTAATAAAGCTAAATACTCAGTACCATGATGTCATGGAAATAACAGTCTCTGAAGATCTGATGTTTCAGCATTAGGGGTCAGCAGAGCAAATTCTAAAGCTTCATTTTATTTCCTGTGATTTTTCATTATCAAAGAATACTTTCATTTACTCTTTTTCAAATGGCAACTTTCACACAATATGTCTGCACAGCAAATTAAACCTACTCTGCTTTGTTAGATTTAGCATGAATGAAACAAACTACCAAAAATTCTACTTCTTGTGATGCATTTACCTCCTTAAATTCTCCATTTGGAAGTATGGACAACATGTTATGTTACCTTGTTCCACAGGGGATTCTCTGTTTTGGAATGTGTCCTCTGGCCAGGTTTCATTTTCCCTTCACGCTTCTCCCCTCACACCCACCTGAAAATGTAGTTAAGTGTTAGAAAATCAGAGTGGAAGATGATTATTAAGTAGCTAAGAACATAACCTGAACAACCACCAGGGCTAATAACACCCTGATTCTGCAGCTGATCACGAGTATGAACTTACCTGCAAAAACATGTGTCACATTTTGATCTGGGTCTACCCTCCAAGCTTTGATCTTTGAGCTTCACTTTAAACAGCTGCTTGACCTTACAGACCACTGAGATGGGAAAACACACAGCACATCAAAATAAATGTTCTTGTGTTGCGTGGGAAGTGTTGAAGTAAGAGTTAAACAGTAAATATTAAAATGTATAGTAGATAAAATGATAACTGGTACGTGTTATCAGCTAGAAGTGCCACCAATCACAACTTAAAAATACCACAATGTACTTGAACTACGGTACCTATTTAAAAGAGCCTCCCCTTCTTAGATACACAAATACAGAAATGATACCTTTATGAAAATATACCCAATTCCATGTATGTGCCTAAATTTATATTGGATTTATTTCTTATATGATTTAATAGATTGTTCTGCCAGCGTTGTCATATAATGCCAGTTATACTGACCACCTACAGACAGATTCAGTGGATTAAACTTCTGCTTCAGATTCTTTAATCTATAGACCTCAGGTTGATGAATGTTCAATGAATGTAAGATGTACCTCAGTTACTCATCCTGGATCATCTTCAAACCCCTGGAATCAAAGCTGAAGTTGAGGCATATTTTTCTTCGAGATATGTATTTATCATTAATAGACAGGGTTCCTTGTCTTCCATAAGTTTTGCTGAAATTGTACAGGTTTGAAGAGTCCTACATTTCTTCATTGATATAGAAGAGTTTCAGTTAAATCCTTAGAAATTATAAAATCTTCAAATCAGAATATAATTTACCTGTAACACCACACATTCAAACTTTTTAAATGAAGTATCAGAAAGAGGCAGAGGAATAAACAGATTGACAGTCAAATTACCATGTCAGTTTAACATCTCATGTTTAAAACAAAAGACAAAACAGAGCTAAGGGATCTTGAGAAAACATCAGTGAAAATACTTTCTGCTAGTGAATATCAAATTAAAACTCAAGAAGATCCCATGCACTTGCTATGGCATTTAGAGGGGATGAAGGAGTCAAGGGATGTTCTCAGAGCCCCATAAAGAACATTGCAGCAGTGCAGATCAAACACAACAGCTGGCAGATGCTGCACTCTCCTAAGGAGCAGCCAGAGCTTTTGTGCAACTTAGGGATGAAAATAGAAGTGAATTTCTGCGGATTTAGTTTTATTTCTTCAGTTTTGCCTTAGCAAAACAGAATGAGATTTCATTTTGTTCCATTTTCTGTTTGTTTTTAACTTCCCACTTGGCTGTAGGTCATAACAACTAGAACCGGAGAAGCAAAAGAAATTTTTTCTGGATGCAGAAAGAAACAACTGAAAAAGTGTGAATTTAGTTACCCTATTCACTTTTAATTGCATTTGATGTAATATCTTTCAAAATTCAGAAAAGATTTGCTACTTGGGCAAGGAATGAAAGTCAACAATTGAAATTAACATAAAATCTAACCCTCAGAAAAACACACTCGAAGCAAATGAATTTGAAAGTGACTGTAGTTCAATTCTCCTCAGCAGTTTGAACACTGCTAACTTAAGAGCCAAATAAGCATAAATTGAGTCTATGTAAAAATAACATTTTGCAGAAACAAAAAAGTATTTGTATTTGTCTAGGGAAGGACAACTGAAATACAAGCCTTCATTTTTTTTGTATACAGTGGATATATTCATGCTGATACTATCCAAGCATATTAGATTTCTGGTGGTTCTTGATAGCAATATATAGAGTGCACATCATCATACTGCAGACTCTAGTCTGATGGACAAGAAATGGACCCATGTGAGGTTATGAATGCTGCACACTGACCTTTATCATGTGGATTTAGTGCTTCAGCTGATTGATTTATAGCTTGACTTTTAAAGAGTAACCCACTGAAATCAATGAGAATTGACATAGAAACATCTTTAAAAAATAAAACAGTCCCTGCAGCATCCAGCTGAGCATCATCATTTTGGTGCAGGTGGCCAAGGTGAGGACCCAGGTCACCAACTGCAGTATTAAATCATTTTTTCTTTCTCTTTAGAGAGGAGTCTACTCATGAAGATGTGCTTTGGAAAGCCCTTTGAAACACTCCTTGGAGTTTTCTTAGAAACTCTTCTTGCCTGTGCTGTTGTCATGAGTTAAGAAGTCCCTGGTGTGCCAGACCAGTGACACATAACTGCACAGAACTCATTCCTTTTCCCTTACACACCTTTAGTGCAGTACCTGGAGGCTACAACTTTTGGTTTAGGAACACTGGAGGACTTCAGTGACAAAGTGCAAAGGGAGGAACAGAAGTCCCCAACTTCTCTGAGAAGATTTTAAAATATGTGCCTTAGGTTCCAATACACAGAAAGGCAGAGAGGGGCTTTAAGAGCTGCCCGAACTTTGATGCTGCAGACATTTACTACAGGCAGCAGTGGCCACAAACATGGTCAGAAGACAGTCCCGTGGTTGTTATCCCAAACATGCTGTGGAAAATAAATGGCATTTACCTTCACATCCCTGAAAGGGGAATATGAGGGCGTCTGACCTAGCTGTTTCATTTCAGGAGATTAGCAAGAATTGCAGAAGGGTTAAACAGCTGCATCCTCAGCCCAGACAAAATGAAGACTCACACATATATATAATTTCCTGACAGTCTTGGAGAAATCCAAGGGTCCACATGACAGCACAGTGAAACTCAGAGATTTAAATGAACCTTGCAGGTTATTTGAATTATTGCTAAGCTATTACATCAATTTTTAGTTTATGCTTATCTTGATAGCTAATTGTTTTTATATATTTATGTTTGGGTGGAAGATGTAGGAAAGTACCTAATACAACCCTTCACACACATATTTTATGGTTATAAATATATACACATATATTACTGGTTATATCATAACCAGTAAAATAGATCCAAACAATGCTCAAATCTAAATTAAATGAGAAAAAAAATTTAATTACTATTCTTATCTTGACTCATTTATTATAACTCATAGAGAAAAATTTATAATCTTAATCTTGATTTAAGCTCTAATACATGAATTTATATGGTGTCCTATGAAACTGATGAGATGTAACTATGTTATTTGAGCAAGAATAGGTAAATTATATATATATAAATTATATATAAATAGGTAAATGTTACAGTTCATAATCAGAAAACAACATGGGTTTAAAATTATCCAAAGGGATAAAAGTGGGTTAGGTTAAAATTAGTGATGATGATTGTTATAACTTGCACAATTGAAAAAAAAAAAAAAAAGAAAATATACAATATACCCACCAAAAAATCATCATTAGCTTAGTCTGGTTTTGAGCCAGAAATGCACAGAAATTCCCAGCAGTCCATCAGTCACACTTCTATTCATCTCTAATTCCTTAAAAAGGGACAAGCTAATTACCTGTGCTGGGTTCAGTATAAGGAACCAAGGCTGAAATTTGTAGTAAGAATTCAGCATAAAACATCACAGATTGAAGTCACTGCTTGTCTTCATATTGCTGTTCGTTCTGGAATCACTGCAAAATAATATCTCCTGAGTAAGAAGTTATGCTTTGTAAATGCTTTATTTGCAGGACTCAACACTATTTCACAGTAATTTTCTGTCATGTTTGAGGAGTTAATGTAAACAACACCGGATTTGCAATTATTTGTTAACCTGGTATTGGAGTAAAAGGTGATGTAAAAAAGAGAGAGAATCTTTATTTCTGTTGGGAAGCTGTTGTAGCGCAATCCTGTCAGTTTTAATTCCCTGAACCAAGTTATGCATTGCCCCCCTTCCTCCTGACTGGAACGTATCAGCCACTCACTGATTCACATAAACTTTGTCAGTTGGAAATTAGTCCTTGTCTTTATTTCTCTTCTGTTCCTAACAGCACTAAAAAGAGACTCTCAAACCAAGCACTCACTAGCAAGGATTGTACTTCGTGGTTCAGGGAAGTTCCTGCCGAGTTTTCTGTGGTCTTATTAAAGAACATATTAATTAATAATAATGAACATGTTAATGAATGTATACCAAAAAGTCTGTGCAGAAAACCCTCTGGGGCTGGTAAATTTCCACACCTGGTGTACTTTTATGGCCAATTCACAAGCCTTGTGTCTTACAAATGAAATGCTGACATATTTTAAACTATAAAAAATGAACGACTGACATAGTGACTGAATACATGCACAACAATTTTGTATCACAGAATTCTGTGTTACAGAGTCTCTTACGTTTGCAGTGTCCCTTCCAACGAGGGTTTAGCGGTCCAATTCCTTGCAGGCAGCACTAGATGGAGACAGCGATTCACACAAAGCTTCCTGACAGACACTTCTCACTGCTGAACCGGTTACTGCAACAAGATTTCATTTGGCATATTCAGTTTATCACAGATTGCAGGGTTACAATTGTTTGTGTTTTGGTTTGTTTGTGTGTTTGTTTTTGTTTTTTTTTCTTTAGTATCCATCTCCAAAGAAGTGAAATAAAATTACTAATGCTTTGAGTAGCTGGCAGGTCTCCCTGAATCTCTTTCACACACATGTATGTGTAGGTAAATCACAAAACTCAAGGGAAACTATAACCAAAGTATCTGAATTTTAATTCTGGGCTTGGTATATGTGAAATTCATTTAGCAACAGTAACTCTGATCATATTTTTATTTGAGACATTAGAAAAATCCTTACCTATGCTTTGAAATTGAGAGTTCTTTGAAATTCCTGGAAATAAAAAAAATAAAGCCATATATGTTAGTTTACTTTCCCCACATGAAGCCAATATATTGATCCTAGCATGGTGTATTTAATTGTCCTTACCATGGAACAGTTTCCCAATTAGCAGTTAGAGAGAGTTCGCACATGCCAGTCAGGCACAGTGATGGATATCACACATCCCATCCCTTCTTTTGACTTCCTATGAGCGAGTTTTGGACAGTTAAGGGATGCTGAAAGAGAAAAGCCAAGAAGGAGAGAGAATTTCATGCAATTAAACTACTGCCAAGAGCCAACTGTGCAGATATTTCAGGTTAAATTTTAAGCAGTGGCTAGTGATTTAAGAAGGTATATGGTCTCAGTGTGAGACAACCAGGAAGTAACTGCACAGTACAGTCTGCAAACCTGGCATGTTTGAATTATAAAAAAGGTAAAAATCAGGCATACTGTTATTCCTTTTATTTAGCCTGCTGTTTAAGGCAAAAGCAGCTGGAGTGCCTGTGCTGGTGCACTGTCTCCCAGTTGTCTGAAAGATGGGACTTCCTGGCAGAGACGTTGTTTTGACTTAAAAATCATTTAAACACACTGAACTGGAGTGTGAGCTAATTTCCCAATGGCAATCAAACTTCAAATTCTGAATTTGGCTGAACCTAGCTGTGGCTGGCTGTAGCTTACTGCAGTCTATGCAGCCACATTGGAACCACACACCCAAAACTATCGTCCTGCAAACATCTGCTCCAGTTAGCAGAGCCCTGGTAGGCACTTGGCAAATTTCACCAGCAGGCTGCTGATGTGGATCACAGAATGGCTGGAATTAATACAGCCTGGGGTGATTTATTTGGGTTTGTTTGCACTATTGCATCTTTCAAAGGCAAAAAGAAGAGAAGTATTAGAACTGCAGAGTACTGCGCTTCTACAGCGCTGGTAGAAGCTGTTCCTGACTTTTGTTTAACTGAAGGAAGTTGAGTTGCCTTGACCTGTCTGAGGCCAAGTGTCCAGTTATCCCTAAGAAGTGAATGTACTAAAATTTGCTGGATACTAAAATTTACAGGACACAGAGCACATCCAAACTAAGGAAACACAGGGTTGTTTTTCAGGCAATCAAGAGAACTGTTCTCAGAGAACACGATGCTGTGGTGGGCAGCTGTCCTGCAGCTTTCTTGCCTAGTGTGAGGGGCACAAGAGCTGGGCAGGCTGCCTGAGGGTCAGAAAGGCAGTGACTGAGGTTAGTCAATACACTTTGACTTCCCTCATAATCATTCACCAAAATTAATATAATTTACAGCTGGAAGTAAGGAACTTCTGCAATTTATATGGTCTTCCATCTGAATGCATGTGGAAAGTCAGACAGTAAATAAAGGTTTAAAAAATAGAAGCTTTTAAGGTATAAAAAGGAACCCTTCCATCTTCTATAGAGAAACAATTATACTCTTTCTAGCACTGCAATGAATCAAGCTGCAGTGCAATACATTATCTGAATATGATACTGTATATAATAATTGCTTTGGTGAACCCAAAGTAGCCCAATCAGCATGTCTTTAATAAACATGTAAGAAAGATTTAACAGATTAGGACTTTGTTATTGCCAAGGACAAATGCTCTTCTGCAGTTTTTCAGCCTGCACATAGGAGTACCCATTTTTTTTCTTTTTTTTTTTTTTGTCTTTAGTTTCTTTATAATTAATACAGACTAAAGTTTTCAAACTTTGGTATCTAAGGTTGCACACTGACTTCCATAAGAGAAGAATATTTTCAAAGACTCTTTAGTGAGGAGCCTAGAAGTCAGCAGGAACTGTAGGTGCTCTGGAAAATCCAGTCCCTTTAAGTATTAGACTTGAAAAGATAGACTTTGTCTTAAGAAATCCAAGCTAAATTAAGCCCATTTGTTGAAATTACGTATGTTATGTTTAGTATTTATAAAAATTGTCATTTCATGAAATCTATGCAAAATAATACTTCCCTTCCACTGGAAGGGCATACTTTCTACATATCTGGTATTATGCTTTTTACAAATATCTCTGTAAGTAAGGTATTCTGGACTATACATGCATGGATTGAGGGAGGAGAAAAGCACAAAGAATCCTTTACCTTTTATCTATAAAGAAAATCTTTAAGGTCATTTGAGATTTTCCTTTTATTTCTTCCATAGCTAAGATTTAACCTCCAGCAGAGAAGTCCAGAGAGCTGAGGGAGAGACATTGCATCAGGTTGTAGATCTGTAGGTGACATGTGGCATCCAGAACAGTGCCCGGAATGGCACAGTTCTTGAAGTATCTCCTGGGGATCCAGGGCATTCCTAGTTTACTGTGGAAGGCAGAAAAGCTTTGTGCATGGCTTCTGTTTTCCTTTTATAAGGCTGGGGTGGGGAGGCAACTCGAAGTGCTGCTGATGAACCTGCTTCTGCAAGGCTGAAAGGAGGTTATCAGTGAGAGCTGGCAGGGTTTGGAAAACAATCCCAGTACACAGGATATGTATGTAACCACTTGTTGATATCAATCAATATTTAAGAGTTAAATAAGGGCAGGCAATACAGTATGGGACAGAAACATGATCAGGCAAATGTGTAGGAATGAGACCAAAGAGAAGGATCTGCATTCCAATAGACCAGCAGGGATACATACAGTCCAAAGACTCAAGTGAAATATATGCAAAGTAAGAATACAACAACAGTGCCAACACTGGCAGCTACATACATGAACAAAGTAAAGGAGTGTAATCTCAAAAATTCCCCAGTTCTCCAGTAAGGGGTTAAATTCCCATCCATATAATCCCTACAACCCCCTCAAACAGCAGCAGAAGGCACTAAGTCCACATTCTCACCTATTCTCTCAGATACTGTACAAGTCTCTGTCATCAGCCATATATTCTCTTCCCACACCATGTCCTTTACAGTATATAAATACAATTACACACACACAAAGCCACAACTATCTTACCTTTTCAGAAAATAAATAGTATATACCCTTACTGAAATTCTTGCTGAGCTGAAACCACTGACAAAACTCTCCTTGACTTCAGTGCAGCCAGGATTTGAACCTTGGGCTTCCACAATGAAAGTCAAAAAATATATAAAATATTTTATCTATGAGTAGAACCATTGCTCTGCATTTAATACAGTTGCAAAAAGCCAGATGTAGTTCTGTGAAACAGTGATAAGGTGGTTCTTTTAACGTGCATTATATACATTTTTTTAATATACTGGCACAGTGCATGGTATGAAAGGTAAGACATTAAGGTCAGACCGTGTGTCCCTGATAAATCTCATTTACAACTACTGCCAGACCCCTCTAAATAAAAAAAAAAAAATCTAAAGAGGAAAAAAAATATTTAACCTACACCATTTATTAGACTAATATTCAAAGCCCTCCAATTCAGGCATAACAAACAGCTTTTAAAATATATCCTCTCAGCTCAGGCTCAGACTGCATCGTTGAAACCCCGCACTCCAGCCCCTGAAGATCTAAATGCACTGATCTAATGCACCGTGGCTGACCTGTTACAGATGATTATAAATTAGAGAAGTCCTTGTGTTGCTATCATTTTCTAGGGATTGCTTCTTAAAGCCAGAAGGTGAGGCGGGGGGAGAAAAAAATAGTGAAAAAAGTGTAAATTATTTCTCCTCCCTGTGCCGGGTTTGGTTCAGTTAGAAATAAAAATGTAGAGCCATAACTTGTGTAACCTTTTCCTCTTTGAAATTTTAGTTTAGTTTAGTAAGTTTAGTTCCCTGATATAAAAGTTACAAGACAGGGTGAATTCTGTGCTTTGGCAATTTTTCTACAGTACCTCTGCTCCAGTTACATATATATGAAACGAGGAAAATTATTCCCTTCCTTTAAAAAGACGACAAACTCATTAAGGATTGTGAGATGCTATTATATGACAGCGATGTCACGCAAATATGCAGTCTAGAAAAATAAAAAAATTACTTTGCAGATAAAACTACAAAGGGTTTATTTTGATTTGTTACTCGCTTTATTTTTTTGCTGGGTAGATTATTTGCAGGTTCAGAGCGTGTTTGAAAATTAATAGCAATGTTCTTTTGCTTCATTTTATGCAGTCCTAGAGACCAAAGGAGCCTCGGGAATTAATTGTAGCCTTCTAATAAACACAATGATGTAATGACGTATTTAACATTACTGGGTTTTTGTTTGATTCCAAATAAATTGCAGATTTTTTTTTTCCTCTGCCGCACCACTAAAACAATTACCATTCTGAAAAAGGATAATTAATCCACAATTTTTTCACATTAGATCATATATCTCTAAAGAGTGCCCGCAGATTTGATGGTCTTCAGCTGCTGTGTATTTATTTTTCTTGGGCTTTTTTTTTTTCCCCTAGTGATGTACCGCCCCATCAGTGCTGACATTTAAATGAGTGAGTATTCAACACAAATGTGATCGTTTGTGTAGCATCCAACGCGGCACCATACTGAGATGATTGCTTCTGGGAGCCATCCATGGCTTCTCGAATAGGGGGGAAAAAGCCAGGCAAAATTTTATCAATTTACATTTTTCTGTGATTAATTTTTATGCAAATAAGGGCCCGACCGTGCTCCCATCTCACCTGAATCATGCGGATCATCAAAGACAAATTGAGCATCACTTATTTAAAAAATAGGCTTTAAACTACTCTACAGCTGTGTTGGAAAATGCTAAGAGCAGGGCATGAACTTTTCTAATGTAACAGGAATAGATAAGAAAATGCTTCTTTTTGCATTTTTGTCCACACTGTGATAAACATGAATCTTAACAAAATCCTAACAATTGTCTTTGTTTTATATTCCTTATGCCCTTGTAAACATTTGACTATGGGAATGCTACATAAGGGGATTTTTCCAATTTCAGAATACAAACAAATGGACTTGGAAAAATACATTGCTTAGTAATGAAAAAAAAAATATTGGTTAGGATACTTAAAGTACAGAGTTTATTTACATTTTTAGACAGAATTCAAGAAATCAACCACTGGTATACTACCCTGGTAAAGGCCTTACATAAACAAGCTTCTAATGTCAGAGTAAAAGCTGCAGAGACATACAAATAGGTATGTTTTCTTTACAAACAGTCGTGTTTACAAATGAACACATTCTGCCTTATTGTCTGTATCTATTTATATGTATCCATATTCATGTGTCTGCCTAGCACAGAACTGGACATTTAGACTTTGTTAAACAACAAGCTTTGAAAAGAAACTTAGGATGAGCAGGTTACACCGATGGACATTTTATAATTATTGATACTAATACTGAAAAGCATAAGTGTGAAGAACTAATCTTATTTACTTTAATATATATTTCTCTTGCTTTAGGAAAGCAACAAAACTGTTTCTTTATGGTATTAAGGAATAAGGCAATATTTTCAGCCACAACTGTAATTTCTACAGCTGTAAGATAAACAGCACTCAGGAATATGAACACTTGCCTCTCTAATTTCCACTTGAAATTCGTATCCAGGTGTAAGAAAGTGTTTTCATGAAAAGCATTCTATTATAAAGAAGCTGAATTTTGAAAAGGCAGAACTGTGTTCTGAAAATTGTAATACATAGTGTCAGTTGAGAGGCTCATTTTACAAGTCCTTCCACAAATCCATATCCCTAAAGCTAATCTCAGAGGAGTAAATGTGATGTGTAATAGAGAAAAGACAGCCTTTATCAGTCAGAGTTTGAAAAAGAGAGGCACATGTACCAGATGATCTTATGGCATTAGAGCAAAGATGTCCCCTTATGCATTACACATATGAAAGCTGTAACTTTATAGGTTTGATTAACCCACAATTTAACGAGCTACTTTTCATTAAGCTGTACAGCTGAATGTATACCAGTGCATATCCAAACAGGATACATGTTTGCACACACGATCAATTTTATGCTCAGACCTCCTCCTTAAACCCTGTGGGTCTCATGTCACTTATTAAACCACTGACATAACAGGTGAGACCACAACTGTAGCAAAGCCAATAAGAAGCCCAATAGTGCTCTCAATAAATCCAGAGCTCCAGTCTCCAGCCTGCTCATAAACACCTCAGACAACATGGGACCCATTGGTTTTTGTGTTTATATATTCATTCCCTGTCTCTCCCAGTTATGAGTTTTGAGAAGGACTGTACTGGGGCAAGTTTGATCATATCTAACAGCCTGACTACATAAATGACACAATACAGCTATTCAGGGGGAAAAAAGGGGTAAAGACAGTTAATTATTAAAAAAAAAAAAAAAAAAAGAGGTGTGTTTCACTGAAAAAACAATGCTGAATAATATCAAGTTATAAAGACAGCAAAATCTGTTTAAAGTATCACAAGATAATTGTCATATTTAGAACCCTCGTAAGCGGAACCAAAGTTAAAATAGTTATCATTCACTGTCTTTCAACAAACTTTAGCATCTTCTGCAGAAAATAACCTGTATGCTTTCATTAACACAGAAATACAGTAAGAGATCTATCAAGTCCTCCTTGTCTATATATGACAGGTTTCTATATATTATTCTGTCACAGGTATCCATATAATTTCTTTTAAGCTGTAGGAATCATGTCCTACTGGAGTAGTTCTACTATTATAATAAGTAATATATAAAAAACTACCAGGTAACAGCTTACAATGAGGATTCTGAATCAACTGAAAATGTTGAAAGTGATATCCTGGTGTTTAATTCCAAATACTTACCACAATAACATGGGAGATGAGAGGCATAAAGAGATTATTTTACTAGCCATGGGTACACATTTGAGGATGGAAAATATCAGTTGTTTAATAGCACCTGATCATACAACACACATTTCAGGGCAAGGAGTGAAAGTATTAGAAAACACAAAATACGTGTACCTCCCCTCCTCAAAGACTGTGGGCTGGTACTTCCCTTGCCACGTGAATATAATCAGTGTTAAAACAAAACAAAAAGAATTTATCTAACATAAATTCCTGTATTCCCAGTTACAACAAAATGTGGAGAATAGAGAGAGGCAAAAATCTTGTCAGCCTAGTAATTTCAGCCTAAAAAAGGAGTCCATATGTGTCCGCTGATTTAAACCAAGCGAGAAACATATGTAAAAGATCCCTTTTACATATATATAAATATAGAGATATATAAATTATTTATACAAATACACGTGGATTATAAGGTCCCTTTTTTTGGCAATCTAGGAAGTGGACAAGGAACTGCTAAAAGGCACACTTTGGCTCAGAGCAATGCTCTCAACTGCAAGATGGGCATGAGGGGATCACTGAACTCCAAGCACAGAGACCCAGCTTTGAAAAATACAGAGATACTCTTAAAAGTAATTAAAAAGGGCAAAATAAAAGGAAATGTTCATAGCAATACTGATGTTGTGGCACATCCCTCCTTCCAAAAGTCAGGTGGCAAGCTGCTCCATTTTTGCTGCTGAGGTACCAACCTTTGGCATTAGGCCCATGTACAGAAACCACAATGCTCAGAGGGAAACGCTGCATGGAAGGCAACAACAGACTTTGCTTTCTGGGTATGAGAGTAGTGACCCAGAAGCAGAGAACTGAACTTAAATGTCCTTAAAATATCTTTTACTGTGGTGGATGCTCAGAAAAGAATATTTTTCTGAGGTTTTATGTGCAGAAAAAAAAAAAAAAAAAAGATTTGGAAACTAAGGTACAATATTTGTTGGAGAAAAACAGAAATAATTTGGAGATGGAACATTATGAATCAGGACCAAAAAAATAAACATATTTGCACGTAATTCTTACTTAGATAAATACTTAGCAACATGATTTCTCCTTTTACATGTTTTCCTGAACCCCAGTCCTGTTTCCTGGAATGTTAAATGTTTATTTTCAGGTAGTCAGTAATATTTGTCAGATATTGTATATACAGATATTACCATAAGCTCAACCAAGAAAATGCCATGAAAATGATAAGGAGTGGCTGCTGTTGCTGGAAAAACAAATGTATCAAAGTTCTTTTGTGCTGTGCAACCGATTTTTTTTGTTTGATGCTCACATTGCAAAATTATCATGCTTTCATTCACAACTTTCCAATAAACTGGAGAAAACTTGACTTTGAAACTCTATGTCCACAAAGTAAACGCTTAGTTATGTTTTCGCACTGCTTCATTCCTACCCCTCCTGCCTCCCCGTTCCTTTGAAAAACAGAATCAGGTAAATTCTATAAAAACGTAATTTGAATTCTTCTGCTAAGCTCTAAAAAAAACCAAACCCTATATTCCAAATATAACCCTAATCAACTCACACTTGATCATCAAAATGCAGCACCCTGTCAAGACCAACGTGCACTCTAGAACGGGGCCAGAACTTGCAACACAGAACTGATACCAGATACACTCTGGTACTGCAACATCTGACCCAGGAGTTACAGCTCCAAGGACCCAAAGTCATCCACTCACTGCACAGGAGTCAGTCAAAGTCTACTCCAAACATCTATTAGTCAAGCAAAGCTTGAAGACTGAGGCCTCAGCTGCTCTGGATGTCACAAATGAGAAACGTTAAAGACCGGAGCGCTGGGCAAGGATTCAAACTCTGCCTGGCAGCTTTACAGGGTTCCATGAGAAAGGCCCTTCTCAAATATCCCATGAATACTGATTTAGACAGGAATATATTTTCTAGAATACCAGAACCTGCAAGTAATTATAGATTAGATTTTGCATACAGATCAATTTAGACAATTAACACAGGCTCATCTGCTTTGTCACAGACCATGTAAGAAACTGTATTTCATGGGTTATTTAAAGGATAACTACTAAGATTACTTTTCACATCTAGTAACTTCAGCTAATCCTTCTCTATTAGGTTGTAGGCCATGGAAAATACAGAAGAGCTCCAAGATTGCTTTAGATGGCTTAGCTCTTTCAGTGATTACGTGCACAGAGATCCTTGCAGCAGGAGATACAAACTGACATACTGCTGTTAGAGTTTTACTGGGCTCAGGAATAGCACAAAGTCAGGAGCATAAGCATAAGCTGTTCCAAGACACCTGAGTAAGTTGATCTGTGAGAGACACAGTGCCACTCTGCTCTGTAGCCAGAAGTCCACAGGATACCTTAAGCCTGTCTGAAATATTGCATTCCTACCTGTGGGCATTGTAATTGTTATTATTCCTGCAGTGCCAAATTGAAGTAAAGAGACAGAACAAACCTAATCTAATGTGAACCCTTGCTTAGCTTACACTTTGCATGTTCTGTGTAAGGATTGTAGTACCAACACAGCTGGGGAGCAAAGCAAAGAGCATATGAATATTGAAAGTAAAATTTATGCTGGTAGCCACTGTTTGTATAACAAAATAATTTACATGTTGTCTCTATTATCATGTTATGATGGTAACTCCATTAAAGATCTATATTGAAGGATATCCAAATGGATGCAACAAGCGTGTTGCAACACAACCCACAATTAGCTAAAAAGTTATTTTTAGATGTATCTAGAACCCAAATATAGTTCAGATTCTTCAGTTAATAGCACTCCACCTGAGCTGACCTTTGTACTCCTGATAAGAGTGCTTCCACCATCCCCTTCATGACAGTGTTTTGTCAAGGTCTCTGGATTCACCAAATCCACATTGCCAGTTCAAGCTCAGAGTGAAATGATTTAACTTCCAGCTAGGATAGGAGTATTTTAAAGGACAATTAAGTATCATTATACCACCAAAACTGTTTCCAAAGAAGGGCAACAAGGCTCATGAAAGGTCTAGTTGAGACAGGGGAGATTCAGATTAGATATCACAAAAGAATCTTTCACTGTTGGGGTGGCCAGGCATTGGAATGGGTTGCTCAGGGACGTGGAGTCTCCATCCCTGGGGGTGTTTAAGGGGCATCTGGGTCTGGTACTGGCTGGTGGGGTTTAGTGGTTCAGGGGTTACAGTGGCAGTGCTGTGTAGATCATCCAGTTGGACTGGATGATCTAAAAGATCTCTTCCAACCTTGAAAATTCTATGATTCTGGGAAAGACATTACACCAAAAGGGAATAGGTTCAAGAATAAAAAGAGAAGGGGAAGGTAATATTAAAAAAAAAAAGTGTTTCCTGATGAAAACATTGATAACTGGGAAGAAATATCTCATTCTTCATTTCTTTACAGTTTTCTTTAAAGAAATCATAGAATTACAACATGTCTGAGGTTGGAAGGGACCTCTGGAAATCATCTTGTTCAACTTCCCTGCTCAAGCAGGGCTACCTAGAACCATCTGCTCAGGACTGTGTCCAGATGGCTTCAGAATACATCCAAGAATGGATAAAACCCCCACAACCTCCCTGAGAACCTGTGTAAGTGCTCAGTCATCCTGACAGTAAAAGAGCATTTCCTTAAACCTGAGTTTCAGTTTGTGCCTGTTGGCTCTTGCCCCACCACTGGGTACCACTGAAGAGAGACTCCATGTTATAATCACAATAGTCTTGGAAAAATAAGTGCAAAATACAGACAATTGGATGCATTGGAGAGAAATTCAGCCTAATTTAAATGCAGACCTCTAGGCAGACAGCTGTATTCATTACTAGGCTCCAAGTTAAGAAATATGGGGTTTGTTTCTTGCTATCCTTTGACAAATCATTAAATGGATCTTTGCTTCAGTTTTCCCCTCTGTAAAAACAAAGTACTAATTTGATTTGGAAAGTCCTTTGCAACTGCAGAGAGAACAGTTATATTGAAAGTTAAGTATTACTGTCAAAATATCGGGAAGATAAAATTAATATTCATAATATGACAAAAATTTTTCTTTGCAATGCAGGAGACAGATGCTAATAGGTAGCAGAGAGCTCTGTGGCTGTATTTAAAAGTGGAGTGATATTGAGAAGCAATGGCAGAGAAATCAGACATTGTTATTCCTCTACATAATTACCTCTAACTCTATATCACTATAATATGTATTAGAAAAATTATATATTAGAAAATACTGATGCAACAGATCTCAAAAGAAAATCACATTAAAAAAAAAAAAAAGACAGTGATCATTTGATTAGTCCAGAGTAAACCACACCAAACTGAGTTTTAATATTTCCTCCTTTCCCATGTAGTGAGCCAGAGGGATGTCCCTGCAACTCACAGCACCACTGAGCAGCTGGGCTGCCATGATGAATGGGACAGAGTGTTGCAGGAGTGATATATAAGCTGTTTTTATTTAATGATTGTTTGTTTTCTTTGGAGTTTTGTTGTTGTTGTTGTTGCTTTTGTTTGCTTTTTAAAATATTGTCTCCCTGTATTCATCTTCTGCTTTGTTTGGTCTGACTCTTTTTGCTCTCTTTGATTTTTTTAATTCTGCTCTCTCTACCCTTCATTTACATTCAGTTCTTGCTAGCTGATTTTAGGATGGACTTCTGAAACTTCTGAACACATCATGGCTGAGCTCTTTAGGAACAACTACAAGGGGAAGTTACACTAAAAGCAAAATCCATAGAAACAAACATTACAGCCTCTTGGCTGCAGCTGCATAAAATGGCACAGGGTGGGCAGCTCTGTACAACAGACTTCTTTAAAGAAGACTTGCCTGTATGTCCCCCTTTGGGTCAGCAGACAGTAGATCAAAATTAATTTTCTCTGCATATTCAATCATTTTCATCCTCCTTAGCAGAGATGACAGAAGGGGCCAGAAATCTATCAGGCCAAGACTATAACCAACTAGAAAGGATCATCTGAGTGCTGTGTGAGATAGGATGAACAACAACTTAAAATAACAAATTTAAAAACTAAATACATATTTTAAAAGGAAAAAAAAAAAGGTCTGGTAATGAAATCTAATAAATCTATGTAGGAAACTGCCAAGTAAAATGTGTGAGCTTCACAGAATAAGGCCACAGAAACTAAACGAGAATACAGGTATTGGACAGGGGGACGAACAAACAATACCATTCCTGCTCTGAAATGAGTGATCAGATGTGTCAGTCAGCACTATTCTTGGTACATTGCTGAGAGCTCTGTCTCTTCTACTTGTCCAGTGCAAGCCATCAAGAGCATCAAGCCAATTTCACATAATTGGCTGAGATGAATTAATAGAACAAACTTTCAATCATTGCCAAAGTGAGCAGGATTAAACTACTGGGTTTTCATAAAATTTGCTTTCATCTAGTAACACAACCAAAAGAAAGAAAAATATACCACTACTTTAGTAACCCTCAGGGTTCCACAGTCTGGGAACCATTGTTCCAGGACACCTAATGTGAGTCTCCTGTCCATTCAGCAGTACAGGAGAGGCAATGGATCACAACTGGTTAGCTGGAATCTTATTTCTCTAATCACAAAGATACATTTGTTTAATCAGTCTGTTGCCAGGGCTGCAGAGCATGGTAAGAAGTACCACCATGGCAAGAAACTGGTACAGAGGTACAGATTAAAACTCTCCCAAGTTTCCCACCAACTTAAGATTTGAGTCTTGGCTCCCATGTGCACAAGCTACCTTTGAAAACACTAATTAAGTTCTAAGGAACTTTGCAAAAGTCACTTAATACCTTAAAAGAACATCAAATTCTTCCATTTTATTATTCTTATGTAATTAATTTAATCTGATACCTGTACAGGGTCACCTACAAATCTGTTTGTCTTTGCTGAGGCACATCAAAAATGTGGCTTAATTCACCTCAACATTTTAAGTGAAAAATGTAGCACAGCTCTCATATAAAATCAATACTAAGTAATCATCTCTAAACAAATTTAGAGATATCTATGACATGTTTTAATCTGGGGAACTGATTTTTAAAATAATGCAGTTGCTTTGACGTTACTTATGCAAACCCAGTGGCATTTTGTTCACTCTAAGGGCAAAAAGTACCCAGATTATATCTCATGCAGGATTACTCTAAGAAAGGGAAGCAGTGTAATATGGAAGAAATGTGATTTTCTTTTTCATGCCATAAACCTCATTGTTGTTAAAGATGAGGATAAGGTCTTTGAAATTCTGATATTTAGAGACTACCATAGCAAACACTTCCATCCATCAAGTCCCACTGCTGATGGCAGTTGCTGCAGAAGAAATTCGGCTGCAAGCAATTAGAGAACAATTTTCCTCTGCAGAAAGTTTGCTTCCCCCTTTATTAGTTAGGGGTGGTTTACATCTTGGATGATGAATTACGTGTATTGCACCAACCTATTGCTCAGATAAATTTTATAAACTTTAAGAGTTAACACAATGCGCAGCTTTTTTTCTTGATAAATTTTTATGTTTAAAAAAAATTGTGACACTGTGTGAAAAATGAAAATAAACCCCAGAAATACACACACACTTTTTAACTTAATGCAATTGTTGTCTTAATATGTGCAATGAGCATTCAGCTATTCAAAACAGTCCTCTAATAAGTTTTTTCTCTTGAAGTTTGATTCAAGAAAGCCTCTCTGAGTAGCCTTCAGGGATGAGAGCACGTGGTGGATGCCTAAAGTATGGAAATCATGGGGCAACAAATCACCTGAGCAGGAATGTAAGGAAGCATGATCACCAATTATCTCCCATGGATATGAGGTCTATCAGATGTAAGAGCAGAAATATTGTCTATTCAGCTTTACAATCAAGGTTAACTTTCCCAAAAATCTATGTCCTTGGTGTAATTATGAAAAAATGGATGTCAACACTTTATTCTCTGTAGGTAAAAAGCTATTTCCTCTTGAAAAAGAAGAATGACAAACACCAGCAAACTCTTTTGCAGTTTAAAAGCTCCTGTCTGTGCACATTACTCTTTCACAGAAAAAAAAAAAATAAAATATATATATATATAAAAAAAAAAATCTCTGTTTTGCTCTGTACACAAGGCTGCAACTAATTACAAGAAGAGACAGATGCTGAGTAGCCTTAAGGCTTTCCCTGCCACCACAGTGAGTCTGTGCGCTAGTCAACAAGCAGGTAGTGAGTGAACTCAAATGTTATCTGACAAGGCAGCAGATCCCATCACCTAGGGTTAGAATACAGACAAGCAACTCCGTGTTCAGAAGTAAGGACAGAAAAATTTCAAGCAGATTGTTTCTGACAGAAATCATATCACAGCCGCACTTCCCGACAAAGTCTACGCGAATGAAACTATACACTTTCTGTTTTCCATCTTCCCCTTTAAGAAACAGCCAGCATTTCAAAGGTACATTGAAGGTGACAGCTCAATGCACAGTGGTTAGCAAGTGCTTCTGTGCTTGTTTTCTCTTTGGAAGTATTAGCAAACCTCTACTGTGTATCTGGGGGGGAGCAGAAGAGTGTCCCACTTTTTTCCGGCTCGTTCTTGGTTTCCTAAACACATCCAAGCTTGCTCATAGATGCCAAGTGTTAGTTTCACAACATAAAAGTGTGGCATGAGAAGACTTCACGTGACTATTTGGAAGTTTTAAAGAAGCTCCACCACCCTGAAAAGGAAAGTTATCAAAAAAGATCAAACCTGTCTATTATTGCCAATACTGTTTCCCCTGAAAGCACTGAATCCTAGAAAACTGGTTCTCAGCTTCCAAACGGAATTTCTGCCCTTCCTTCCCAAACAAACATGATCTCCATACATTTTTGAGTGTTACAAATCTCTGCAAAGTAACAGATTTTAACAGTTTCTTCCTGCTTTCCACCCAGAAAGGATTGAATTCATCTAGATTGATTTGGCTGTTTCCCTGTGAGTGATGTCAAAACAAGGCAGGAGGAATACAGTGTTCAATGGAGCACACCAGATTTTACGTACACGGGTTCTAGCAGTGCTGTGGATTTTGACCTGTAAGCTGGGCATTTGCTCCCAATGGCCCGTGAAAACCCCTAGGGAAGTTTTTAGGCTTTACCGACTAACATTACAAATTCCACTTTCTTTTGCTGCAGACGAGTGTTCTGCAATCTTAAAAACTAAACAGAGAACGTGAAGTGCACTTGCTGACCCTGTGGTATCATTAAGACACAAAAGGTGAATGAGGCATTTACTTCTTAATATTCCTTTCAGCAGAATGGGACATACACACTGTTAATTACCACGTGAAAGACAGAGGACTGTAAGCAGAAGCAACTAAAGAATTACCAAACATTACAAACAGAGCATGCTCACCCTGTGTTCAAGTTATTTCTGGACTCCAGATTTCTTTTACGTTTTCTTTCCTTCCTCTAACTTTTTTTTTTTTAGGAAAGACATTAAAGACTGTTTAATACTACGGATTTGCAGCACTTTACCATTAGTAAAAAGACTAGTGCAGCAAATTGCACTTGAGATTATACTAGAAAACTAGAGGCATGGAATACAGAAAACATATTTGAGTGTCTTCTTGTTGGAGTTGGTTCATTTTGTAACACTGCCTAATGTGCAGCACACTGATTTCTGAGTAAGTTATTGGCTTTAGTCATAATTAAATTTACATGGCTTGGGATGCAGCCCCTTCCAGAATGGGACAATATAACTTACATAATTTTCTAAATTACTTAAAATTAAGTAGTGTCTGATAGATATTTCTAGGGATCAGAGCTAATGGAACTATAGCACCAGCAGTAGTTCCCAATTACATAGTACTACATCAAATTTGGCTTATTAAGTCTTCATACCCCATCAGAGAATTTTCATTGTTGGAATGTCTTTCTGTCCTAAGATAAAGTACTTCATAGACAATCAAATTCTTTGTTAGCAGTAATAATTTGTCCTTAAAAGTCTAGTTAGCAAGACTGTGCTTGCTCTGTGGAGGTTTCTCATACTACAGCTGCTTTAGTCAGCTCCTTCAAAGCTGAAGTGTCTGCTCTCTAGTACAGTAACAGTAGTGTCATACAGTTTATGAACAATTTAAAAGCAGTTAGACTTTGGGGCCAGTCATGCACATCATGTGTGGATTTGAGTGTCCTGCCTGAGGTTATGAAAGACCTACAGGCCACTTCTCTTTCTTTAAAAGAAGTCTGAAGAACCAAAGAAAGAGAAAAAGCATCATTTACAAACAGCAATATGTTCTACTGAGTTATTTTGCCATTTCTTCTGAAAAACTCTTTAGATCTCTGCTAGGGAAATTGAAAAATAACCTAAAAGGCAGGGGATTGGGCAGAATAAAAATTTTACAGCTTTTCTAATAGTAGAACATGACCAAGAAAAATCAGACCCCAAATAATGAACCAAACCCCTGATGATTCCAGAACTCTGGTACCTCAAACTTGGTATACAGTTTAATTCATCCAGGCAGACCCTGAACTTGAGACCACTTAGGCTTTGGACCTTTCAGATTAAATGAATGATTGGATGACTTAAAAACAATAATAATAATAATAAGCTCTTTTTATAATCAAATGAGCTGCCTGGTCTCCATGAAACCATTATATCATGAGCGCCTGAACATCACGAGTTCCTCTTGGTTAATGTGACCAGCCAGGAAGGCAAAGTTCACAGAAAAATTACAAGTGAAAATTACAAAGAGATTACAAAAGAAAATGATTAATATAACCCAGTGACTCAGCAGCTCAGAGGTTGCTCCAGACTTACAGCAGGATGGAAAAAATTTGCTTCAAACATCATCTCCTTTTCCACTTTCTCATCCTGCTCCCTCCTATTAGTTCACAGCTCCTCAGACACAGTTGTTTTTAGAAGCATTGGGGAGTCAGGCAAGTCCTGAGGAATTTGAGAGACATTCTCTACAAGTTTAGGAACTGAGCAGAGATGATACATACTTGGGAAGAGAAGCAGGCATGTGTCCTCTCTCAAACATGGCAAAAGCTTAACCAGGTTATTAACAATGCTCTTGTGATAAAACCAGGAAGAAAAGTGTTTCCATCTGATTGGTTTGGCTGCAAAAAGAGAGGCACAGATCAGGGCTTACACTTGCCCAAGAAGAGCCTGCTCTGTTCTCATGTGCAACAAAGGTTGTTGAAAAGCTTGAAAAGAATTTTCATTTTAAAGTATATATTTTTAATTTAAAAAAAAAATATATATTTACTTTCAATACACAAATTTACTACAAAGGATAGATATACATTTATTCTACTGGGAATTCTAATAGAAACCACAGAGAGTGAGTTGCATACTTTAGTAAGCATCTAGTTGCCTTCTTGCAAAGCAGGAATGTTCCAAGAATTCATTTAATGGCTCTATAAAAGCCATTACTTACATTACTTACTTACATTAAGTAATATAACAAGTAGGTTAGGCTTGGAAGAAATTTCTTATTTATAGTATGAACATGCATGTAGTCTTGCTGCTTGTTTCCAAAATACTTCAGAAATTGTAGCCTCATCACCGCAATTTCTGTTTGGCGCCTGCATAAAATTCTAGCTACTTCAAGGATATTCTGACAGTAATGTTCCTCCATTTTCTGGATTTTCTTTTCTATTTTATTCACTCAAAAGGGCTAAAAAGCCTAAGAGAAACTTCTTGGAATCTGTTTATACTAAATTATGTTGATTTTTGTCGTGGGTTAGCAAGGATTCCCCCTCCCTGGGGGACTGTGGTAGTTTGTCCAGGTTGATTTCCGGGACGAAACCAATCAGAAGTTCTGGTAACGCCTTTTTGCCAATTACATATTTAAGAAACAGAAGAGAGGGGGGTTGCGCAGTTGAAATTGAGGAGCCATGTAGGAGGAGGTGTTGGCCCCCAGGTGGGGGTCCAGGGCCTCCCTCCTCCCCCGGCCCTGGGAGCAGAGGCAACAGTGAAAGCCCCCTTCATCCAGACATATAACGGAGTAAAGGAAAAAAAAAGGGCTTAAAAGGACTTTGCAAAAGAAACTGCAGCCAGAGAGATAACGAAGCCTTCAAGGTCAGAGCTGGCAGCCGGAGAGGGAAACCGTGAAGGGGGAAGAGACAGCTCCTTCTTCCCCCTTCCTCTCTCTCTCCCTTCAGCAGGGAAAAAAGACTGAAATTTACATCCCTGCCACCTGTGGAAGATTGTTGGGGAGCGGAG
>JAWWES010000168.1:1567378-1587599 GCA_035583135.1 Lophotriccus pileatus
CAACAAGTCAGAGTTATTGTGCCAGAGATAACAAAGAGAGAAGAAACAAGTGCTGCAGAGTACCTTAGAAGAATCTACTTCTCCTCCTGGACTGATCCAAAAGGGGGGAGGAGTGTTTTTGTGGACTCAAACTGTAGATGCATAGTACTTTTACTTATTTAGTATTGTAGTAGATGTAGTTGTTTAGTTTTTATTGTGTAGTAATAAATTCTAGTATTATTTTTTTCCCCAATTGAATTTGGTTTTGTCTGCATAAACCTTCTCTCACAACTTAGAGCAATTTGGTTGGGGGGTGTGGAAAAAAAAAAAAATTGTCACCAAGACAAACCCACGACATATAAGTAGTCATATACATTCTCTTCTTAATTGAAACATCCAACAAAATGATTCATGTTCACTGCAAAATCACCAAGAAAGCACTGGCCAGAATAGTAGACACCTTCTATTAACAACAATACTATTATTAAAGCAATAAAGGAAGTTATTTGCAAGCATGCAGAAAAAGATGTGGTACAGATTTTGGAGTATGAACTGAATGTTTCAGAAGGACTCCAAAATTGTCATTACCACCCACCATCAGGCAGCAGCAGTGCTTTATTGGAGCTACCTCCTCCCTCCTGCTGAAGAGGACATTGCACCTCCCTGAGTGTTCTACTCAGAAGTCAACATGCCTCTGGTGCTTTGAAAAAAAAAAAAGCCCAGACTGTACTCTTGAAGTTAGAAATACTAAACTTAAGAATCCGAGTTCCTGAACAACTGATTGGGGAATTCTTAGGAAACAGACCCTGCTGACAGTGAGTGCAGGATAAGGAGTTGTCTGAATTCTCTCTCTGCATTGCCTAAGGGCCCAGAAGTCACGTTGTCACATGAGCTATAAAGCAACACAAGCAGCACAGGTACTCACGAGAGTCTAAAATAAAATTTAAAAGTGTATTTGTACTCCAAGTGCATATCTGTGCATTGAGAACTTATTTGCAGATGGCATGTGCCCTCTCATCAATGATTCACTCAGGGTGTTGTCTCTGCAGATGAAAATATACATGAGTTGTCCCTTAGTTTGGTGATAAAGCCCTGTTGCAAGGAACATGATGGCTAATTTAATGTGCAGCCTACATATGTAATTCTTTAAAATTATTCTAATTTGTGGAAAAAACAACTGAACCAACATGATTACCAAGAGTGTCTTTTTGTCCTGCTACAAATAACTAGTGTGATAAATACAACACAGTGAAATTATGACTGTGTTGGTGTAGCTAATGAAAGAAAGTAAGGAGGGTTGTTCTCTTGTCTGTCTCTGGTGTTTCTAAGTAGCTGATGCTAGTTAGTCCATACAGTTAAAGGATTTTTTTTTTTTTGTGCATCAGGTGCTTACAGGGGCAGGAACTTTGACTTGGTACACATTTGTAAAGTGCTATGTGTACTTCTGGACCTTTAAAAAAATAAACAACACGAGTATGCTTCATTTAACATGTCTAAAAATATTTTTCCCTCAGGAACAACAAGCAGGCACTCTGTAACTGGCCACAAGGCCAATAAAGTGTAATGCACAGAGACACTGAGGACTGTCTCTCTACATCTCACTGTCCATTGCTGTGATCTCTGGCTCCTGCTTAAAGCTCTACCACATCAGGAACTGGTTATTCCAGTAATTAATAATCAGTGTTAGGTACTCTGACCATGCATATCTTGACAAAGCAGTAATCATTGAGAAAGAAAATAGCTATTTGAACTTGTTTTTTTCCTAAATGAGGTTCTCTGCTAAAACAAAAGAAACCAAAAATTGCTTTTTAGTCCTCAACCTAAAAAATATATATTTGTGTATAAAAGGCAAAAAAACCATATAGAAGCGTATGTTGTGTATAAAGGGAAGTGTCTATATACTTTTCTGACACTGAACATGCCCCCAAAAAAGCAGTATTTTTAAAACATACCTTTCAGAGTTCCCTTTGCTTCCTTACCACTGACATTATTTGCTGCTGCTTCCCGTGTTCTCCTCCAGGGCACCGTCCATCGGCAGAAGGCGGCTGTTCCTTTTGTGAGCACGAGATTCTCTTGTATGGCCTCTCCTGGAGAAAGTTTGATCATCATTGACAGTTGCCCTGCTGCTCTCAAAAACACCAGGAGGAAGAGCTGAGGGGCAAAGCCATTTCCATAAACGATGGACACGAATCCTGCCTTCCCCACAAACACACGAGCGGTGCAACGTTTACAGAACTAACACAGCTTTTGTGTGAGGAAGCCAACACGTGCTTGTTTATCATCAATTGTGCATATAAATTGTTTCTATTAGAAATTGGATTTATCTTGTGACTGGTTTTGGTTTTGCTTGTTTGTACTGTAATTTTTTCCTTTTTTTTTTTTTTTTTCCTTCTTCATACGCATTTTGGACGAGTTCTCCCTATTTAAACTACATGTTTTCTACATGTTTTCTAGGAGAAGTTTTCCAGCTAGTCAGACAGCACCTAGTCAGGTATTTGCAATGGCCCAGTTCCCCCTATTTCTTCAGGAAACACTCTGAAAGGAAAATCCAACATAACTAAGCTAACGAATAGGATTTCATAAAGATGTTTCAATTACACAAAATAGACTTCACTACCCCTAAGCCATACTCAGACCTCACAATTATTCATAAAGAAAGGGCAAGAAAGTTTGGCTGTGGACTTTTTGGTTTGGGGGTTTTTTTTGGTTTTTTTGGGGGGTTTTTTAGATCAAATAAGAAGAATCACCAGGAGGCTTCCTTGAGCAGCCTTCTAAACTGGACATGGGATCTCCAGGAGGAGTCACTCATTAGGAGTGGATCAGATTTGTTCCACCCTGTTGCTAAATTTGTTAAGGAATGGCACCACTTTGCAATCTTTGCAATCTTGTCTTTACAGAAGGCAAACCCACACCTGTTCTCAGAACAACAGCAGGTTGTACAGAACAGAGAACAGAAAAGTGAAATATAAGAGTAATTTTTCCAGGCTTTAGTAGTAGTAGTCAAACTACTGGATGTACACACAGCACAAAGGAGACACAGGTAAACCATAACCCTGTGTTTTCAAACATGGATCTTACCTTGACTTCTTCTGGATTCTTTGGGACAAGCTAAAAGTCATTCATGTTACAGACCCTATATCCAATTTTTTTTAGATCATATTTCCCAAGCTCAATTATTAACTTTTTTTAAAACTCTAAACATATTAAAAGATATATTCTCTGAATCAGTATCCAGGAACATGCTGGTGGCACTTTGTCCCTTGTACTAAGATTATTTGTTCCCTGTTGTTTATTTTCTATTGCTACCAATAATTTACCCCCCAAACAACAGATAAACATTAGCATTTGTTTGAAATAAACATTATTTACATTTTACACAGCTCAACAGGAAAAAACTCCAGGATTAAAACTATTTTCACTAACCTCCAAGAAGAGAAGTTCATGGCTTTTGGGTGCTTAATGAATTAAGCCTTGGATGTGTTGTTAAACATGATTTTTAACCACATTGAAAACTGTTTCTTGGTAATAATAGGTTTTGAACAAAATGTGCTTTTTTTGGGTTTTTGTTTTGGTTTGGTTTTGTTTTTTGTCGGTTTTTTTGGTTTCTTTTCTTTTCTTTTCTTTTCTTTTCTTTCTCTCATCAACTGCTATTTTGTTTCTCTTTTTCCCTCCAGCTGCTCATGTTATTACTTGCTTAATTTTTCCTTTTTCTCTCTTTTGATCTTCCCTCCCTTCAGGTGTTTCAGTGCTAGTTTTCAACTATTCTATTTCAGGTAGATTTCTCTAGCAGGGATTTGTTTCAGTTGTGTGACAGAGTTTTGTGTATTTATTGTTCCTGTTTTAAATTAAAATCATCTCATCAAATCACTGTCATTCCTTAGAGTGATTTTTGGTTGAGTTCTTTTGCATAAATATACATGAGGTTAAAGTGAGATTGAACACAGCTTCATTTTACAGTATTATATCAGCTTTCTATTTATTGATTACCACCTCAAGAAAACATACTATCAGCTCATCAAAATCAATATATTGTTGGAATTTATATTCAAGAAGAATTGCATGGAAGCACATAATTTGTTCCCCTACAACATGTAAGTTGCAGATGATCTGCAGGCTGGAAACCACACGCAAGTGAATTAGCAGAATAAAAGCTGCACATGGTACATGACAAAGCTTCTGTGTATAAAACATATTTCATTCTGTAGCAGCAGGAAAATCCATTCAGTAACAAACTCCAGTGGTCCAGCAGAACTTCTGTGACTTGGACAGATCCACAAGTGAAGTCAGACCTGGGCTAAAACGAAACAACCACAACCTGCCCACCAAAAAGCAATTGCTCTTAGAATCATAGGCAAAATTATCTCCCATGGCAAATGAACTCTCTCAGATATATCAATGACAAACTATTTATGTAGAAATAATCTCATTTTCTGTTATGCCTCCATTGTATTTTGCCACATTCTTGCCACGACACATTCACTACACAACCACTAGAACTTAACATATTTCAGTGATTAAAACAGCATCTTAGAGTATTTTGACATCAATTAGAACAATAGGCACAAATCTCTGAACTTTTTTGACTGTATCAGATTGGGAAGCTACACAGCAACAGAGAAAGAAACCTCATCCAACAGCATCATTAAATTTGCCTCCTTACACCGATTTCGTATTGAAATAAATAAAATTTCCCCAAAGTGTCCTTTACATCTGTTGTTTTTCTTGGCATTACAAAGAAGACTGATGAGCTTCCAGCACCATAAAGGTCTGTCACCATCAGTCTGATTATTTCTCCATAAGGTTTTTCAGCTCTTTTTATTGAGGAGCTTGTGTGCCAACACAGAGAAATAAGAGTCTGTGGAAAGTTAGTCCTAAAGTCACGGGGCCAGTAAGTCAAAAATTAAAAAAAAATAAAAAGGTAGTCTTTAGTTACACTGCCTTAAATTGACTAAGGACATGACAAATATCTGCTGCAGCCAGACTACATGAATTCTAAAAGTACATTAAATTTTCTACGCTTACACTCCTGTTCTACCCACAGTTTCTGAATGGAGAGGGGTTCACACGGAATCACACAGTGATAGACACAGTAGGAAAAACTATTTGCCTAAAAAGCCCAGCTTCAGCAGAGGAATCCCCTCGTGGTCTGCCATGGGGCTTCCTCCTCTGGGGAAACAAACTGCCATTATCCTGCCTGGGATTCAAATCAAATTCAGATTACATGCTCACTGTAGGCAATGCTCGATCTTTTCTCCTCGGCAAGCGTTTATAAGACACAGGGTATCCTTTACCAAAGGAGAGAACATGTAATGATAACATATTTATGAAACCTAAATGGTTCAATTATTTTCATCCCAGTAGCTTTATGAGAGAGGTAAAAGTATGAAACTCCACGAAATGATATAACTCAGAGGAATTATTACAATGCTGGTGCATTACTACTAATTCCACCCTATTAGATGATACTATATCTTTTCATAATGAAGATTAAATGCAGCAGAAACCATATAATGGCAGAGCTGCTGTAGATCAAATTGAGTCTACCACAAGAAAAATGATCACTGATCCCAAGACGTTATGGAATAGTAAACTTAAATTGTGCTGCTTTTCAAGTTTATGTGACTATGATTATTTAATTTTCCTTTGTGCGTGCTCAAGTATAGCTGATATGCGACTACACATGAGAGAACCTGAAATTAATTTGTCTGTATAAGATCAGTGACTGTACAAATTCTTATGAAAACTAACATGCCATGACAATAGTAATTTTGATAAAATTACAGCAAGAACTGCAATTCTCTGCCATCTGGCTGTCTCATCATAACTACTTTGATGTGCTTTTTATTACTTATTTACTTACTTCGACTACTTTAGCAGTTGTTTCAGAGCTTAGAAACGTTAACTGCAGAGCAGTATTAAGGAAACAGCACTGCCCAAGCTGAATATTAATTCCTTACAGAAGTTAATCTACAATCATCTTTAATTAAATCCCTAAAAATAATAGATCTATTCTATAAGACTTCCACTGTATAACATCTACTTTATAAGAAAGCAGACACATTTTGCACTTCATATTTTAAAATGCAAATATGTATCAGTTTTCAGAGTAGTCTGATTAGTTTATTCAAAAGTCTGAATGAAGTGCCATTCCACTTTCATCTTCCTATATAAACCCTTTCAATTACTCTTGGAATTGAGTTACATATTTACTTAATATATGAACGCAATTAACAGCCTAACAGAGAAGTATATCTAGGTACATTTTTAGAAATAAAGAACCCATTTACTTGAGGTCAGGGTATCAGTACTATGCATTTCTAATTCAATCATATTTATTCCAAGGCAAATCATCTCTTTGGTGACTACTTATGAATACTAACTAGCCACCATTATCTATTTCCTTTATAAGGGGTGGAGAACGGTGGAGAAGGTCGAATGCTGCCTTTATGTTACCACTGCAAATCTGTTTGCTTGGTAAAGGTCCTGATCTGAAAACACAGAGCTCTTGTAATTTTATACTTTAGTCTTTCAGGTTAAGATTTCTGAGAGAAACCCTAGCAAGTCCAAAGCTCCAAGTGTCACCCCTCTTTTCCAGGAAAGGTGGGTATTTTCCACATCCTTTAGAGAATTATTAGATCAGAGCATGAAATATGGTTCAAAATGTGTGCACAGTATAATCTAACATGTGACAATTTAGCATATGCAGATTTTATAGAAATTTTAAACTTTTGAAGTCCTAAGTTAAAAAAAAAAATGTTACAGAAGGTAAGTACACAACTACCAACCTAGCAGCAATCTAATTCTGATCATTTTTTTCATATACTCTTTAATACTTAAGAAATACTTGGATACAATCTGAGAAAAGCCAGTGAAGTACAAAGCATAGATGAGGGAAGATGAAGAGATTCAGTGCAATTTCTAGTGAAGGCCTGTAACGTGAATCCAGCCATCACACCTGACACTGTGGCAATCCTGGTTACTGATATCAGTTCAGTGGCAAGGTCAGACTCCTGGAACGATAGAATATCCTGAGTTGGAAGGGACCCACAAGGATCATCAATGCCTAGCTGGCCACCCTGCACAAGACAACTCCAAGAGTCACACCATGTGCCTGAGAGCATTGTCCAAAGGCTTCCTGAGCTCTGGCAGGCTTGTATCACGAGGTCAGGGCAAAGACCTGCCATGGTGGAAACTCCACTAATGATGAGGTATTTGTATTGTGAAGCTGGAAGTCTACAAGGCAGTCAGTTCTACCTTCTGTGAGCTCTAAACTCTCAGAGAATTAAATTTAAAAAAAAAAAACAAACAACACAACCCAACAGATAGAGCTTCCATCAGAAACTCCTTGCAGATGGCATAAAATAGCTTAACCACAATTCACTGGGAGCTAATTTCAGTCACTGCTAATACATGCTGGGTAGAAAATTAGTGTCAAACAACAAAATGGCATGATTTTTTAAAAGCATTTAGATTCAAGTTTCAAATACTCTCAATTAACCAGTATTCAAGTTTCTAGATTCAAATCTATCCCACAGAATTACACACTAGGAACTATTATTTCATTTTTAAGAAAAAAGACATAAGATGGTGAATGCCACTGTTAGATTGTAATAATTAGAGCAATGAAACATATGGCTATATAATACAGCCATATATTTATGTAATGACTGGACAGATTTAGCATTTTGCTAAATCTTTGCTTATCTGAGTCATTTTTCTCTGCTGAACAGTGGAATGTTTCTGCACAGAGGTTTTCCTTTTATTCTGTGTTTGATCCCTCCACAGATTTATTAGCAGAGACCTGTCGGAACAGGCCATGTTACTGAAACTGTGGACACAGGACAAGCAATTCAGATTTGTTTCCCTGTGTCCATTTGCTTATCTTTGTAAAAAGCTTTTTTTTTTTTTTTAAATCTGGAGACCTAAAAATTGCACCATAAATGAGTGTATCAGACACTCCACAGATTTATCTTGGAGACAAATATATATATATATATATATATATATTTATTTATTTATTTATTTATTTTTCTGCAAAAATACTTCTCAAAAACACCAGAGCTACTGCTTTGGTAACACCACATATGAAGATTTAAGCAACATTCCTGGATTATTTTGTTTTCAAACTTTGTGGATTGGTAACTAATTGAAAAAGGCAATGATGGATTTACTCTGGACATCTAAAATGTCATACCACAGTTTGCACCTGTATAAAATTAAGACTGCAGTCCTGTTAATTCTAGAGGGTTTCCAAAGTCAAGATGTGATTTTATTTTTTTTTAATTAAAAGGTGAACAGTGTTTTGTAAGAATAATGGGGTTATTTTTAAAAACCTGTAGGTACTTGTAAGAGTCAAGCAGTGGGTTGCATAAAACTGGAGGCAGGTACTGAGGATATAAAAAAAAATCAAAACAAACAAACAAAAAAACAAACTCAATTTTTGTTTTCTGCTCTTGTAAAATTAGAGAGCTTTGTGATTTGCTTTGCACTTACACACATTCCAGAGCTTCATCTGTGTTTATACAAACCAGCCAGAGTACATAAGATAGATGTACAGAAAAAAATGCTAAACACAGAGGCCAATTAAAGCTAAAGGAACTAACATAATTTTAATCTTTAACTTTCTAAGACCACGTGCATATAAGACCCTCTACATTCATTTGTAACACCAGTATTGTTATTCCATATTGAAACTCATCTCCATGGTTTAAGTGAAACCTCTCTTGAGCTTTCTATTTTCCTCCAAGCAAGCTGCAGATGTATAAATACTTGTTAGTTAGGACAGTCAAAAGTGTTTGAATTCTAAACAAAATTAATTATTTGCAGAGTAAGTTTTTGTTATGAAAGTAAGAATTACATGGCAAAAACATCTAAAGAATTATGCTGGGACAAAACTAGGACTTAGCAGATAATAGATAGAGCCAGCAGGGATTAAAATGTGCAGCATTTCCTGGTCATTTACTCACTGGAAGATTTGAAAAACCAGTTTATTCATGGGAGAAAAATAACCTATTGCCACCAGTCCTTGATCATAAAACACACAGAACTTTAAACTCTCAGTGCAATATTGAAAGGAAATAAATGTGCATCTAATCAGCTTTGCCCTTCATAGCAGGTATCACTTTGGCAATCAGGAGTACACTGTGGATAGCAAAAATAATGGGAAGACAATATTCTGAGTGGAAAAAAAAAAAAAACCCCTACACACTTTGCAAAATACACAGAAAGACGGTAACCACAGGTGGCTATTTTTGCTGACCTAAAACAATTCCCTAAAACGGTGGCTGTGATGCAGCCAGAACATGAAGGGCATGTTTTCATTTCAACTTATGCATTCTTCTGGAATCCTGAGGTCTGAGTAAACTGCACCATCCCAAATAACCCTTCAAGATGGAAAGGAAAGCTCACACTGACAATCCACAAAGAGGGTGCATGAAATGACTGCCTCTTACTACTGAAATCCCAAAGAACCATTTCTCTTTACACGTCTATATCAGGAATTTTATTCACTTCCACTTGAGAGAAACCTGACAAAATGAAGCAACCTTGCTGAACAGGATGGTAATTTTCATAAAAGGCACAGTCAAACTGGTAAAGACAAAATCATCTAAATTCTCCAATTTTTACTTCAATTTGAAATAAAATAATGTGAAATACAGTCATTGTGGGTTTCTTATAATAAGACACATTTTACAGGTACTAACACCAATAAGTAATGTATATGAATTTGCTGGCAATTCTGAACTGCTTGTCTTTCATAGGATTTCTTATGGCTATTTACATTTTCACTCAGTGAAAATCAATTACCTTCCTGCAATAAGCCTCATTTGCTACCTTTGAGTATAATAGAAACACCATTAGGATGATGACATTACCCAAAAGAAGGGCACCACACAGTTGGTAGACATAAATTAAGGACCCTTTCACATATGCATTAGAAATACTGCTGTGACTGAAATATGCATAAAATCTGTATCTATTAGAGCTATTAGCGTGTGCCGGTGATGATTTTGAAGGCGGAGGGGGGGGAGACTGCGATCTACTACTTCGACAAAATTATGTATTTCCTTTTTATTTTTTTTTTCCTTCCCTCCCCACCCCCTCCTCAGTATGTGCCACTGATGCAATAAGCAGAGGCCCCCAGCTGAGCTGCATTTGGAAATGCCACTGAGCATGGTGTGCGCGCTTGAGTTGGCTCTGCCGCAGCCGGGCGCTGTCAGGGAGGCAGAGCGAGCGCCCGCTCCGCCCTTCTCCCCCTGACCTCCGCCGCTCCGCGGATGTACGCCTGGCTGCGGGCACCGCTCATGCGGAAAAACAGCTCCCGCAGATCAATTCCGAGGATTTAGGGACATTTAACTTCCATCAGGACCGCATCATCTTATTGATATGTGGAGGACTAACTTATTACCCGGCGCTAATGGGACTAACATAAAGGGCTCTGTGTTTCCTCGGGGGCGGGGGAAGGAACTAATTTAGAGATTCCTCCCTTGGAGTCTGTTAAGCAGAGGAAGCTACTTCTGAACGCAGTTATTTTTACCTGGGTCCTTATGAGCTTAAGCACAGCAAAATTATAACACAGTGTGATGGTATATTATGTATTAAAAGAGTAAACTGCAATGCCCTCCTTTCTACTTCCCTACTCGTTTGACATACCAATGAGCCCATTACGAACAAGGAGAATATTGGGATGCTGTTTCTCTTACAGAAGCATTACTGGTCATATTTCCCATGTGTTGGTTAAGAGAAAAGCTCTAGTTTGCTTCTCTATCATATCAAAAACTTCTCCTATGAAGCTTTTGCTATGCTTCTCATATCAAAAGCTCTTTAGTTCTACCAGTACCAAGGAAAAAGGTTGGGTTTTAAGCTTGCTCCTATAAATCAAAAGTTAGGATAATCTCAGTCCTACAGCAGGCATTCTGCTGGCAGTGCTATAAGTAAAGAGTTAAATCCATCAAACACCCAATAAAGGTATGAAAACTTGCTTAGTTACCAAAGACAGAAATATTTAATGTGCAAAAGGGTGGTCCAAGACTCCTGATGTTCCATAATGAAAAGCCACATTAATACAACAAAAGTAGTGACCTGGGGCTGCTCTGCCTTATAAATTAGGCAGAAAAAGGTGCAAGGGCAAAGGCAAAAGAAGGAAAGAGGAATCACACCTAAGCAGTTCTCTGCAATTAGAAGTTCCCTGCATTTTGAGTCTCCTTCTACACTGCAGTTCTGTACTCTGACAAGTCAGAGATAGTATTCCTACACAGACTGCTTGATACTGAGCAAACAGGCATCAGTAAGCAAAGTCCCTCTAAAAACCAAACATTAGTGCTGTTTTGGTTAACCAGATGCACAAAGGTTTTATTTTATCTTAGGAAAATGTGCTGAGAATCTTGCAAAGTAAAGCCCATAGATCAATAGTGGAGTTAGCAAGATTTTTCAGATGGGAGATTACCTTGCTCATAGTAAAAAAAAGGATTTTCCTAGAACCCAACCTATTTATACAATCATTTTGATGAAGTTGCCATTAAATCCTGAACTGTCATTGTAATCTCAATATTCAACCACACTGGAACAAAATGAACACGGAGTATTTACTAGGTAATTTCCCTATTTCATTTTTCTGTTATGCACAAAAATAACGTCTGTATATGTTTGCTACACATTATTTTCAACTAAGCTTGAAAGGAATAAGGTGTTACTGAGTTCATAATCAAAATGCAGCTAAGGAACTAACCTTTTCTATTTCTTTTCCTAGAAAAAAAGACTAAATGCATTTTAAAAAGTAACATGACAGCGTGCATGTTATCTACTTACATTAAAAATTACAATTGGCAGAGGAATGCTCGTATCTCTTTGGGCATTTCTATTGCTGCAATGTACAGCAGAATGGATATGGCTTCAGATTAATCATGTAGACACTATACATTTCATAAGGATAAAGGTCATAACAGCTGAGCAAGTAATTTCCATCAACATTTTAAGTAAGATTATACGATACATAGAATTCCCATTCAAACTGACTGGACAGAATCTGTGCAAGGGATTGTGGCATTGCAGGAAATTACCTGTCTGAATGAGGAAAACAGTACAGTGGAAAATGGGGAAGTTCTTTAAATATAAAACAAACAAAAAACTCCAACACTTCAGCATTAGATGCTTTTCTGCTTGTCTTGAGTAGAAGTAATTCTGAAAACCTGTTTCATTTTAAAGACACAAAAAAGTGTTACATCCCTTCAAAGGCTAAACTGGGGTTTTTGGAACATATTTGAAATTTTTTTAAAACATATGCATAGAGTCCTTTAGAAAGAAAATGGGAAAGGAATATCTTCTCAAAAATAAATGTAAGAAATTAGTAAGAATTTGGAATGACAATAAAATTCACTATTTAATTCAAATTTATGTACATGGGTACAAAACTACCAAGAGCACTAAATAAACTGCTTTTCATTCTCAGGTAATTACATTATTCCAATCTTTACTATACAAATATATGTGAAGAGAAACATTTCTTGGTTTCTGGTTAAGGTGTTCTTGTGCATCTAATTATGAGCAATGCTTAATAAAGGATTTGATAAATGTTTTGCTTAACTGACTGAGGGATGTCAGCTTTGAAATTCATAATCTAGCAAGGAATTAATTTTTTCAGGTTAAAGTTTCCTCTATATTGGACCTTGTGACATTGATACATTAGGATTCCCTGCTTCTCTTTCATCCCAACCTCCCACTCCCTAAAGTGATGGGATTAGAGTGAGAATGAGTAAAAATTCTTGCAGATTATGAAGTAAGTATTCTAAGAAAACACTTGTTCTATCAAAAATACATTTCCTAAGTCCAAAATAAGTATAACTGATATCAAAATAAGGCAGCAAAAGCCCTAGGAATTGAATTTTTCCAGAGGATTTGGAAGAAGGAAATATGTCTTATCACCTTCACCCTAGCTTAAAGCTATAGAGAGTGTTTAAACACCTGGTATTATTAGCTTGCTTACTGTCACTTCATGCTGAATGTCAGACAAAAAGAACTGAAAATGAAAAGGGTCTCCTCCTCCACCTCACTGCCACATTTCAATGTCCACCAAGAACTGTGCCCAGTCCCTTGAAATCAGTCAAGCTATTCCACAGGACAGGGGTAAAGACTACAAAAGCAGTCTTGATACAGCATTCCAGTAACATTGGGATCCCCCAAGAATCAAATTCAGCAGCTTCACAGCTGTTCTGCAGTACCAGGCCAGGTCAGAGCACAGGGACTGAGGTTTTCGGGACTTAATTTTATAGCGCTGAATTCCTGCAACGTTCATATCTTGCTGTAAATTGTCACCTGCAATCTGTGGAAAATGAGTATTTTGGAAAACAAAACCACACAATAGAAGTTAGGAAACTAAGGCTGAATCTGAATTTCAACCTTCAGCTTCTTTGTTTCATATAACTGATTTTAACCTTATTCATTTATACCAAGGCAAATCCTTCCCAACAATTTAAAAGACACCAACGACAAATTTAATCCAGATACTCTGATAATTTAAATGTTGCTTCCTTAACTGACATAGCTGGTGATTTTTCTGGCACTTTAGATGTGCTGGAGCATTCAAATTCCAGTAAATTGCCTTGGTAGTCCTGTAAATCTGCTTTTGCTCAATCTGACAGAAGTATTTCCAAAACATAACATTGGAGCAGTGCCTTTGAGAGGCAGCAAATAGAAAGGAATACTTCCTGCAGTGTCTCCTGCTACCCCTCTCCCAGCTTCCATTAGCACACCTCTGCATATCACAACACATCAGTTTTAGTTTAACTAAATGATGCAGAGATGCTTCTGCAGTGTTTACCAAAATTTATCCTTATTAGACCAAATCTTCATACATAAAGGGGAAAAAAACCTCAGTAAAATAAGTTCTCTGTTGAGGCTCAGGCTTCTTTAGAATACTACCTTGCTGTGTTTTCTACAGCTTCTGTAATTAGTTAACCCCAGTTGCCTGCAGAAGAACAAGGTATTTCAATAAAAGAAGGTCCCACAGAAATCTCACCTGCACAGCAGATCAGCGTCAGGACAGAAGACCATATTTTGGATATTTTAGAAAGAGAACGTTGAACAAAAATGAAAATACCCCCAGGCCACTCTTAAATCTGCAAAGAGAAACAGTTCTGGTTCTTGCCACGTGAAGAAAAATGTAGAGGATAACTAGAAAAAAGTGTAAACAGACACAACAAATGGTGTGTAGTGGTTTCTTAAGGAAGGAACAGAGTAGAAGGTGGTTCTTCAGTTTGGAAAGAGAGGGCAGGGAATATGAGAGAAAGTGTGGAGTATGATGGCAATCTGGTAGATGAGCACGGAGAAGGGACTAAGGCATTATTGCCTGACTGACTGTTCACTCTGTTTCAATTTAAGAAGCAGCAGGTCATCAGATGGAGAAAGTTGTTACAAGTTTCAGAAAAAAGCAAGGAACACTCATTAATAAGTGCCTAATTAACCTGTGGAATAACTTGCCATGTAATGTTGTAGCTACTAAAGGATTATAATTTTTGAACAAAGTCACAGTGAGATTTTAAAAGTCCATGTTACCTTCATTATGCTGACAAATCCCTGTAGTGTTTGATTTCAACAACATGAGGCAAATTGAAATATGTATGTTCTAACACATACTACTGCAATATTCCTTTTAATTATTTCTACTGTGGATTTATTATGTATCAAAGAAAGAGTTTGGGTTTTATTTAAAAAAAGGGTTTTAACAGACTAGAAAAATCATAACTGTCACCACAGAGAGACACCACCACCACTACCCCCTTCAAAAATCTAAACACATTATCTTCATGTGCCTCAAAACATATGTATACACTGCAGTTCAAGCCACTGTCATGGTACGGTTATCTCACATTCAGGGTACTAATAGGATGATGGGACTTGTTCCTGGGTCAGCGAACAAGCCAAAGCTGCCTAAAGTCAGACTCGAGCCTGGAGAGAAAAGAAAGAGGGTTTTGCCTTTTTTTTTTTAAAACTTTTTTTTTGCCTTTTTTTTTTTTTTTTTGTTTGTTTGGGGTTTTTTTTAGAAGAGGAAAATACAGAGAACTGGTTGGATGTTACTGGTTCCACACTGTTTCATCTGTGCGTGCTCTCTGCTTTCTGCTGCAGCATAGCTGTGCTGGTAATATTCTTGCCTTCAGGCCAGAAGGTCAGGGGTTGAAGGACAACATAAAAACTTAGGCTTTAATTCAGTGATGACACAGAGGCACAGCGCTCGTAGGGGAAGAGCAGCCATACTGTCAAAGGTGTCTTCTTTGGATGAAACACTGAACAGAGGTCCCTACTGGCAAAGTCAAATGAAAAAGGGATAAAAGCTCCACTGTGAAAAATGTATTTTAAAAATATGACTGCCATGGAGTTCAAAAAGAAAGCCAAAGTTCTGATAGTTTTCTTATTCAGCTTACAATTTTTTTTTTTTTTAAATCCATCTCGAAGATTAATGAAGGTCTGGCAAATGAACAACATTTTTGTTTTCAGTTTTCTTATCAATTCATATTAGGATAATTAGAATATAAAATATGTATCTTATTTAAATTGATGTGGTATTGATCAATAAAAATCAAGGTGGTTAATCGAGTAAAAAGTTTTGGGGTTTTTTTTGGAACAGATCAGAATGGACTCTTACTCGTCACATTTTAATCATATTCACGCTGGCAGTGGGTTATTAGTGCCAAGGGTTTCCATTGCTAAGAAAATTAATTAAAGTGTGATGAAAGATACCAAAAAATTTAGACCATTCAGTGAGCAGTGAACTAAGAAAAAAGCTTTATCTGCAAGCAAACAAGTAGCATTATCTTGAAGTTCATTATGTTAAGCTGAGAGAAGAAAAAAGATGAGTGAAATAAATTAAGCAGGTTATGTACCAGTAATCATTCTTGCTGTATATTCTGGCAAAGACATGCAGTAGACAGAAGAAGCAGCAGCACATGACAGTTCAGGGGAGATTCAATAGCTGGATGTAGAAGATAAAGTGTTAAAAGGAAAAAAAGTGAGAACAAAAATTAGTCTATTCAACAGAAACAGCGAGACACGTGCCACTTACCAGGGATAACTCTTCTGTAATTTGTATCTGAATTTTCCATGTTTCCTAAAAAGTTTACAGTCCTTTTCAGATGCCATAATGATATTTTGCAAATGCCCCACTGCTGTCTTTAGTCAGACATTTCAGGGTTTTTTTTCCAAGTGGAAAGTGTTTCAAAGACACGAATAGAAGTGATACCCTGTGAAAGGTGCAGTTCCCCAAGTACACCGGAATACCTTGGAAGTGAGCGACCAGATTGAAAAAAAAAAAAACTGGATTAGAAGATTATAATTTAACATACAGAGGGAATCAGCATCTGAAGGATCAGATCCTGCAGGATTCCGAGCATCTCCAGGGATGTTTTTGGTTGTGGAGTTTGTTTGTTTGCCTGATCAAGCCAACTGTGGTGACAAATGGTTACAGGTTTGGCACTTCACATATGCACACTGACCCATACACCCAGAAAAGTCAACATGTGCTCACACCTACTTATTTTAATAGCTAACTCTGTAAGTGGGTGAATTCTTTAATATTGAGCTTTTGGACTATTTTGTTTCTAAAAACACCACACTAATTTTCAAATGCAATTCCATATTCTAACACTTAAATAAGAGTGCATCTGAAAGCACAGTTTAACATTTAATACATTTATAAACAGCTGTAATGGTGTCAGTCAACAACAACAGCAAGAAATGTTGAAGTTTGTAAAGTTGGTGAAAACCTGGTATAACTTTATAGAAGGGAAAGAAACTCACAGTTTTATTCTTAACTGTATTCTATGTAGTTGTGGCAAAGTTTTAAAGACCTGAAAATAAAACTATCAAAAAAATCTACCCACTGACTTGATAATTTCAGGGTGAAAAATGTTATGAGCAATACTAGAGCCCAGTGTTTGGTTGTAATAAATGTGTTTGCACTAGGAATTCTGTCCCGGTAGGTAAAATACTGTCACATGAAGTAATAGTGAATAGAGAAACAACATGTGCTTAGAACAAAATTTATGCTAACAGAAAAAAAAATCCAGTTAAACATGTTATTAAATGGCATTAGAACAATAAAATATTGACCCAGCCCTATTAAAAATATCTGTGGTGTTTTTAATTTGAGGTGGTACAATTATTTGCCACTCTTGACCTTTTATCATTCACTTCAAGTATTACACAAATATTTAAGAATCTGTATTGTCCTAATAAAACTCATTAAAGCTGTTCATGAGAGTATTGAAGCCACTTCAGGGTACTGAATTTTAGATCCTACCTGTTCCAAGCATGTTTGGAAACCTGAGCATAAGCCTAACAAAAAAACCCCCACTTACTCTTAAGGCTCTTAAATGCCAAAATTGCCCCTTAAACGAACTTATAGTGTAAAACAGCCTAAAGAAAGGCATGTGAGCTGGAGTGAAGAAAAAGAAGTGATTACAGGGTTTCAGAAATCCAACTTTTTCCTGGTAAGCACCCTTCAGTGAAGTGTAAGATTCCCCTGGAACAGAGGTGAGCCAAGGTAATACATGGAATTTAGGAAGAGGCTTTTCTCATTAAATAGCTTGGTGAAGTAACCATGCAGGACTGAACTAAGCTTCACCACTGAACTGAGTGGGATAAATTCCTATCAAAAATACTGGAGAGGTGCAAACCTATGTAGTACAAAGGCAGTGATGGGAGTAAATTGAGCAGACAATATTTTTTGGCTGAATGTCAGAAAAAATATTTCTAACAGAGAGGATGACTATTATACTGCAGAAAAGACACCCCCTCAAGGGAAGTGATAGAAGTCTCATTCCTTCAGTCCTTTAAAAAGGAATTAGGTAATGCAGAAGATGATACTGTAGGAAAAAAAAATCCTCTGCTTTTTGAAAGATTTTTAATATGACTTATTACACCTTTGTCTTCTCTAATTTCTGTCATTTAAATATGACTGGAGGAGCACAGACCACACATACCAAGGAGGGCAATCTCAGTCTGCCACTGGTTTTCCTCCCTGTTTCTTGCCATTCACAACCACTTCCATCATCTACAGATGGCTGGAGGAGCAGGGGGCAACACACAATTACAAATTAATCTCTATTATTGTTGCAGAAGCCTGGAGTTGTGCTCCAACAGCACAGAGCTAATTTTCTTGTCTTTGGGAGTGGGAAGGTTGGTTATGCATTTGTCAGTTTTGTCTTTGTTGGGGGGGCTGTATGCTCAAATAAAGAAATAAGTGAGTAAAACAACATTTCTCAATTTTAACATCCTAAGACTTTTTCACTGACATGAGGCTCAAAGCCTTCTTAGAAAATTCTTTTTTCACATACTGCATTACAAGTCTATCAGCTTCTCTCCATTTCAGAGTCCCTGACACATTTTCTAAACTTCTTAACTTGAATAACTCTCAGAATTTTCACATACTACCAAAAAAAACCCCAAAAACCCCAAACAAAACAAAAACCCCAAACAAAACCCCCACTCATTTAAAAAAAGCAGAACACACATAACCCCATCTGTTGCATTTAAAAGTTTTATCTCAGGAGAAATCCAGCCCAGCTCCTCAAATACAGGTTCACTGTTTGTTCCAGTATACTTTTAGCAAGAAACAAGGATTGTGTAACTATTATTCAAGCTAATATCAAACTACTTTCTCCTGTAATTTAGGATAATTTTCATCTTTTACCTTCATCAAGTTATATTTGAATTATGACATAAGATTACTTCAAAATATAAGCTAAGAAGAAACACGTCTCTTTCTCTCATCACTCTTGTTTCATTTTAGCCAGAAATAAAATATTAGTTTGAAGAAAAACCAACCCCAAACACACAGAAAATGCCCCAAACCACCCAAAGCACAAGCCATAAAACAAAGAGAAACTTTCACAAACTGCTACTTGAAAAAAGAAAAACCAAACCCAAAAGTGTCAGGAGAGTGTCCGTGCACTGCTCTACAGTTCGTATACTACTTGCTTAGTTATTTTGTGTTCTGTACATTCCATCCCTCTTCATAATTAAATCCCTCCAGCATTTCTATGCCCTCTCTACATCTCTGGGTGAGGTTGGGTTGGGTTTTGAGTTTGGTGGGGGGAGCTTTTTATTTTTTATTGAAGAGCAGGATTCCTTTAAACGCAACTAAATAACTCGGTATTGCTGTTATCAGTTAATGATGTGTCACAAATCCAAGAAACCACTGAGGAAAAGAAACCCCACTCATGAAACCTGCCTGGCATGGGCAGGGAGGATTTAACTCACATAAGGCAAGAGCAGGGTTGTTTTGCTTGTGAGCAGAATTCTAGCCCATAACCACCAAAGCAAAAATAGCCCGTCCCTTTCCATTCCGACAAACCCGCAAGGATTTGCAGCAGTGGCTCCACTTGGACCTGACACACGTTGCCTGTCTGGGAAACCCTTCTCTTTTTTTTTCCACTCCTGTCTCCTATTCCAACACGTTAAGCATTAAAAAAGCAGCAACCTGTGCTAACCATGGATTAGTTATGTTGTCAGTGACTCAGTTCCTGCTGTGGTCTTGCTCGTTCAAGTTCATTAACTCGTTCAGTTTGGGTTTTATTATCAGTTGATAATAAGCACTTGATAAATACATGAACCTGGATGAAGCTGGTATTTGCTTTCAAGTATAATTTACCTATAAAATCTGGCATTTTCAAAAGAATTTGCCTATTTTAAGCTAATTTGAAAGAAAATCCAAATTCATCTGATCTCTGAATTAACAATTGTGAATATGACTGAACTTCATAAAGAACTGTGATGAAAAATAGTTTGAAGGTCAAAAAATATTTGGAGGTTAAAACTGTACTGCTACTTCAGTTATATTTTGGTTTATGTAAACTTACTCATCTGTGGGTGAATTCTATCCTGTAAAAATATAAAAGACTGCCTATGAAAGACATTTAACCTTGTGAAAACCTTGAGGTTCTTATAGCATCTCAGCTCTTACCTTCATAATACTTTTTAATACAGGAAAAATTTAAAGTTGGCATTTTATTTGAAAAAGAAATCTCTGTACATACTGTAGAAACGTGCCCAACTCTTGTGAAAAACTGTTGTAAATTTTCCATTGAAATTTTTCACTTTCTTTTAATCCTTCAAAATTGACTCAAAGAGGTAGTTGTTGCACTGCCTTGGGAATTTCAGACTGATTTATCACTTTTCAAACAGCTGATCTTTTATAACTGGTGGTTAGTTATGATTGCTCTGAGAAGACAACAATTGCAAAAGACAAAGC
>JAWWES010000168.1:1587699-1600162 GCA_035583135.1 Lophotriccus pileatus
TTTCAAACAGCTGATCTTTTATAACTGGTGGTTAGTTATGATTGCTCTGAGAAGACAACAATTGCAAAAGACAAAGCTTCTATGACTGAGTGTCCATCTAGCCAGCAAATAAAAGGTGCATTCATTTTCTCTTAAAATGCATTATCTATGTAACAATTTATTATCCATGTTAAGACCTCGTATTAAAGTAGATTGTTTGTTTCCATAACTCTAATTGGACTCTCAACTCAAATGAATATTTGAAAGCTCTGGAAAAGAACGGACATGATATCCAAATGAAAGTGTCAAAATATGCAAAAGTAGAGGCCCTCCATCTCTGCAGCTTTTCAGCACGTATTAATATACCATTATTATTTTTTAAACAGTAGTTTAGAAAGAAAAAGAATGCCTTTAACTAGCAAAGCTGTCTGAAATGGCTACAGATACACAGAAATAAATATGATAGCAGGGCAATATCTCTGCATAGAATAAGCAAGTTCTAAATCTGATGGAAGGGTCTCCATGACTTCAATCAATATTAAGTTTCTCTCTGGCATCATAACCCTTGGTTAAGAGAAATAACAGATTTCAGTGAGGTTTGGAAAAAAATAAAATCTTAGTGCCACAGCTCTCATTTACTCCCACAGCTGGGCTGGTCACCTCCTCTCTCAGCATCCTCTCTATCAACCCTTGTGTGCTTGAAGTATACAAATCAAGAGGTTGCATATCTACTTAGGGAACCTTTTCTTTTCATCCTTAGGATCTCACTGTGGTTAGAACCAGCATTCAAGAAAATGTTTGCTTTTGGGGTTTTTTTTGGTTTTTTTTTTCTGATTTCATGTTACACAGGTGTGTAAATATGGATTGGGAAGGCACCTGCAATGCTCCTCAGAACTATATATGACACAAGGGAAAATTGTTCTGTATTTGCACATCTCCTGTTCACCACAAGTCTTTACACTACTTTCACATAAAAAAGGACAGAGGATTGCTCTAGTGATATGGCAAACATGGAGCAACAGGACCCATTTTTATGTGGATCTAATGGTTCCAGCACTTCATAATCAGGCAAGAGACTGTGACCTGCCACCTAGATCAGGTTGCAAGCAATTCCTTCCCTCAAAGGAACCACTTCAGAAATCCGTGCTCTTAGAGTTAAAATAAAAGTTTCTTTTCACTTGCATGTGAACGCTATCGAGTACAGCTTGAACTTGGAACAGGAAAAAGCTAAAGAGAATGAGAAAAAGAAGCATAAATACAAGAAAGCAATGTATGTTCCCCAAAACCTGCAGCAGGAAAACAACTAGAACTTAAAGAGGTTTCAGTTTCAGCATAATGTACTTGAAGTCTAGCAGGTACAGCCTTGAATATTCAACTCCTGCAAAGCAATTTGTATCAACCTACTCCAAGCATGTTAGAATTAAAAGCCATAAGTCATGTCAACCATGTAAAAAACTTACACTTTCTCGAAATAGATAGCTTTACACTTTTTAAGTAATTTTTTAGTCATTCATTTTTCATAAGTCATGATTTCAAGTTGTTGCTAGCAGTCATCTTTCAGATATCAGCTAAGAACCCTATTATGAGAGCAGGTATGCCTTTATGTAATAGCTTCCTAGCTGAAAATGCTATTAATGTGAGCAAAGTTACCCAAGATTTAGCACTACTGCACCAGAAAAGACATGCAGCCATTGGTCAATCTGAAAAAAAAGAAGGAACTGTTTCCTGTAACAATAACTAAGTGGGGGAGGTTGCTTGTTTATTCTGTAATATATCATTTAGCCATGAAAACCTGCTTAGTTTCATTGTACACTGGATTATTTAAAAAGTTGTTACCATAAGACTCAATATTTCACTCCAAATAGTTAAGCATGGCAAGATATTAGGATGGAAGGGCATCAACAGACTCTGAACACTGCAAGTTAGGCACAAAATCATTATATGCACACTTGCAACAGATCTTACATGGACATAGAGAATATTTTCATTTACAAGAACTGTATGTCGTATTTCAATTTAATTTCTTGGGGTTTTTTTAATGGGTATAAATGCCAAGTAAATCATTAAAAGAAATGTCAGCTCTATCAGTGGCAGCTGCTCTTACTACTAAAAAAGGAGGGGAAGTGTAGGAGCAGGGCAGCCAGCAAACCCCACAGCGGTCTGCAAAGTCACTAGTGGGAAAACAACAAAGGCCTTTCCATGCAACTAACACAGATGTGCCCATAGCCAAACTGTCAGAAACAGTTAAGATGACAGCTACTCACAGTTCATTATTTCCTTCTCACAGGTCACTGGGTGACAAGCTGGGTCACCATGCTTTGTCGGCTGCTACAAACTTCCCCACACCCCCTCAGCCCCCCAGATCTTATTCCAGTTAAATAAAGGCAACCTGCTCAAATTGGTATACTGGTGTAAACAAATATCTTCAAATGCTTTCTGAAAAGAGGAATGTAATGTTTATTGTACCTTCCTTTCAGTTTCAGATGGATGCATAGCATTTCCTCTCTGTGACGAGCAGAGAGCTGGATTTGTATCTGTAGCAGATATAGCTATTAGAATAATTTTGTCAAGATGTGACCAAAGCAGATAATGAAAGCTAATTTGTCACAATTCAAAGCTTTAACCTTTATAACACTTACATGGCAGATATATCATGGAAAAAAATCACCGCAACTCACTGAAAAGATGTTTTTGCCAGAGAGGACTTTCCACAAAGAGAAATCTGAGGGGGCATTTAGAATGAATACAGACTTTTAAAATGCAGAAAATATAGTTTAAAGCATCCTTTTTTTTTTTTTTTGTGGAATGTGCAATCTATAAATAGATCTTTGCAATAATCCAGTAATGAATGAGTATTTCTGACATACTCTCATCCGTCTCCATGGAGTAATCAATTACAATACAGATGTAGATTATCAATTTTACTAACATGGAATTTAAAATTAATGAACAGTGTATCAAGAATCAAGGTCAAGCATTTGCTTAGCTGTAAGAAACAACAGAAATGGGAGAACATTTCTATCTCTGTAGGGGTATTCCTTAGTCATTTTTCCTCCACTAATAAACCTTGCAAAAATGTGGTAACTGAATTTGTCCAAGTGATTCAGAAAAATTAAAATGAAACAAAGTGTCCCAGCTGCATCTGTCTTAGTATTAAATATGACAAGGTCATAAGCATTCTGACTCAGGTCCAAGAATGCTTGTACCTAGCGTGTACTTAACTTGGAGCTTATTTAAATGTATATCTGGATTGGAGACCAAATATTCAGAAACCTGTGAAATCAAGCTTACTTATGGAAACACAAGTGATCCAACAAGGCCTGAAACCAAAACTGTATTAAAACAGGTGGTGAATTTTAGATATGTGGCCAGCAACTTTTAAAGGGATAATTTACAAGTGGAATGTATTGCCAGGACACCACAAATCTGCTACAGTTGATACAAGAGCACCTTCCTAGCCGGGCCCAACCTATAATTTCATAACAGTGAGAGAAGTAACTTAAACCACTGCCAGAATTTACAGGGGTTACTGATCCACAGGGTAACACCAAAAACATTAAGTCATTATCCTGACCCAGGAAAAGATAATAATAATAATATGTCATTTCTTTATAAAAGTGTCCATTCAAAACTATTTTTGAGTGAAAGGAGGCAATGGATTAGCTGTTTCCCATATGTGAACAGTGAGAATGAGAATAAGGATGGGAAGGAAATCAGTGGTCATTAGTCACTTAGTTAAGTCATTAGTTCTTGTGCACTGAGGGAAGTACATGTGTCACAGTCACACAGCTCACTTCTCTACTCATCCTTATCCTAAAAGCCACCACATCTTCTGAGCAGCTTGAATCCTCCACGTCCACCAACTATCTTGGATTGGATTTTGGTCTGTTTGGGGCAATACTGTCATTTTTTCCCCCCAAGGGTATTGTCTCAAATGGGTAAATTTTTCAGCTTTCACACAAAAACTCAGGGATTCAGTCAGGTAAATCAGAGTTCTTCTGTCTTACAACAGATCATGCAAACTGTTTAAAGTCTGAGATGCATTAAAAAAAACCCCAACATTGGAAAGAACACTCAATGAGATGTCCTCAAAGACACCAAGGACTTGCCAAGACCACTAAGATAAGACACACAAAGAAACACCCCCAAAACCAATCAAGCTCACTTCGTTGTTGTCTCTACTAACGTACCACAGGATAATGTGCAACTGGCTAAACAGTGTGCAGGTAAGAAAGGGGCTGACTGCAGCCTTCAACCAGCAAAAATAAATAAGGAAACGAAGTCTAAAAGTGACAATTACACAAACAGGCAAGCTTGCAATCTAATTAACCACATGCTTTGAAACTTACCCTTGTTCTATAGGATGTGATAGGGAGAGCCTTATGAAAGGGTTTTCTTTGGCTGTCTTCATGCTGCTCTGATGAAAGTTTGAGTGTTTCTCAGAAACCAAACATTAAGAATGGCATCTCTGAAATGCATATTCTTACAAAACTAAGCTGGAAAATAAAACATTTGGGATAGCTTTGACCCCTGCATGGGCCTAAGAGTTGGACTTTATGATCCTCGTGGGTCCCTTCCAACTCCAATATTCTGTGATTCCATCGTGACTCAAAGCTTAAGAAGAGGCACTGGGTGTATTTGACACTGCCAATGCACCCAAAGCATCTGCACAGCTCGCACAAAAAGATCACAGCACTGGCAGGAGACTTGCAGCATTCCAAAACAGCTGGGAGCCTGGTGATATACCCCTTAACACCTAAAATTACCCCAAACACCCGTGTCTGGGCAGCTGAACCTTCTTCCCTCCCTCTCAGTAAGCCAAAGTTTTACAAATTTCTACGAATGTGCTGAGTGGGGCCATTAATCAGAAGAGTTTCATAAAAACCAGTTGAACTTTGGAGGAGCAGTGACCATAACCTTCACTTTATCATCTCATACATCTGGACCAACTGAAACAGTTCTAGGACACAGAGATATATTTTCCTCTAACACACAATTCATACCTCATTTGTGCTTATGACAGTTTTTCCATGTTATTTTGTAAAGGAAGGCAAGTTTTATTGCTGCTTGGAAATTGAACAGCTTTTCGTATCACAGAAGATAAAACCCTGTCTCCCTAATCTTACATCACCTTTCAGTCACTGAAAGGATTCTCCAAACTGCAGAGTGGGATGTGGCAGCTGTTTAGCAGACTACATTAGTACTTATCACAGTCTAGTAAAAAATTGCAGCAAAAGAGAATTTAAATCACTTAGTACCTCCCATACCAGATGTAACTGCAGTTTTGAATTAGGTATAATTGCTATTTAATGCCAAATATTTCTGACAGCAAAATAATGTTGTTTGGGTATTAAAATATATTTTTCTATATTTAATTCAAGTACAGAAAAATGCTTTAGACTGCACAACTCCACTTTCCGTAGGAAGATCTTGACTGAAGACAGCTTTCTAAATCAAATGTGCTTGTTCTGCAAGTAGAGACTTTTAGTTTAATATTTATATCCTGTTATCTGAGACTAGAAATACAGACATTTGGTTGAAAATTCACTTATTCTGTTGTACTTCCATGGAGTTAAATACTTAGTAGTGGCCCTGACATCACATTACCCACTTACAGCATAACAATTAATACTCAAAGCACTAGGGAGCAAGTGATGCTGGACAAATGCTCACATTACATCGCAGATGGCATCTTTTGAAAGAGCCAGTATAGTCAATATTAATGTTAGAACCCAAGTTTATGTTTTATTTCATCAAATAAAAAATAAAACTACCCAAAATACAGGTAACCTACCCCTAACTATGCAGCTCCCCAAAAGCTGGTGATAGCCAATACCTTCAGGTACCTCAGTCACATCATAGTCTTCAGGCACATTTGAGAATATTTCAGATACTGAAAGACTAAATATTTGTAAAATAATATTATAAAGGAAACACCTGAAATTCTAGTCTAGCAAATCACTGTCATTAACTTTTTGCCAGTAGTAACAACACTAATGAGTTCAACTTTAATCCTAATAGCAAGTGATGTCTTGTGGTCTTTCATCTGAATGGGAGGTCCAGTTTGAATATGTTTTGATCTGACCTCAAAAATAAGTAGCCAAATGCCGTTTTTATAAGACAGTTTCAGTTATCTAAAGAAAGGCAAAGTCTTCTGCCTGCTGTAAGTACAAGCAATTACAAACACTACTCTTTACCTTTTACTGAAATTAAAATACAGTCCTACCATTGAAATGTACTTAATATTTTGGCTCAGCATGACTTTCAGCTTCCTAACTAAACCTTTACCATTTAAATTTAAGTCTTGTGGCACAAAACATGTCACAGTGTTGATATAAGTCCTATTTCTTTATGTAACTTGCACGATGCGAGGTCTGCAGATAAAAAATTTAAAAGTAAACCTGCAATTACTACCAAACATCATCCACATCAATCTTCAAAATAAATAAAAAAATAAAATAAAAAAAGAAGCACATAAATGTCACCCCTTTTCATTAATTTTGGTCAAAATCCCTGTTTGCTTATCAGCCAGAGGGTTTCTGAGATATTTCAATAATATCCAGGAAATCAATCTTACATGAAACTGAAGGAAAACATCTAATGTCATTGAACAATAAATATCAGTTCTGTCAGTGGCTTACCTTTGAGCTGGGGCCTTAGGATGTTTCGCTTCTAGTTTCCTCACCAGTGCCACTGTCAGCTGTGTAGTCTCCCCCAGGGGATCTGCAGGCATTAAATGGGCGTCCAAAGGTCCTGAAAGTTGTTTCTGATTGGGGTTGCTGACATTTTTTTTTTGCAGAACCTAAGAGATGAAAGTACAACCATGTAATTTATATATTGCTAATTAAAATAATCTGTGTCTACTTTTTCAAGCAAGGCTGTTGATGAGCAGAAAATGTCAGAAATACAAATAGCTATGTCAAGATGCATCAAGAAGCACAAATCTAGAGATCTTGTGAGTTGGTTTTTTTTGTTGTTGTTTGTTTGTTTTTCTTCCTTCCTTGAGTTTTTCCACACAGGAAATTTCAAAAATTTGTCCTACATGGGCTATAAGCTTAAACTGTTCTAAGGCAGAAATACATATAGGTTTTTATTCATTTGTAATCCTGTATATAACTATTACTTACCTAATATATAAATATCTTATTAAATTAAGAAATCAAATGGGTTATTTTTTTTTTTAAGGAAATAAACCGACTTCCACACTGATATTTCTCTTTTCAAAATGTGTTTTTGAAAGGACTGTCTCTGACCTGCCTCTGGCTTAATACTGTGACCTCTTCTGCAGAGCTGCTGTCTATCTCCTGATGAGCTGCAGACCAGGCCCCATGGTGAATACGGTTTTCTGTCTGGGTCACCTCCTCTCTTTCATTTAGTTCCTCTAGGTAGGTCAGGACAAACTCAGGGTAAGCCTGTAGGAAAGGACAAAGGCAGAGGAATAATGGAGAAAAAAACATCGGCTACATCAGCAGAATCACAACAGTCTAAACACCAGGGAACAACGGGAAAAGTGGTCGTTGATGTACCCAATGTCACAAGAGTTTCCTGCATGTAGATAACTTCGTATTTCGTGAATTTTCAAAGTCAGAGTTCGATAATAACCTTTTTATATGCACTAAAGTGAAAGAAAACCCCACAAATATTTGAATATTATATGTATCAGTTTAAGAATAAAGACACACAGCTCTCAAAATGAAAATTCTTCTAAGTACAAAGAAACAAAATACTGTCTCCCTGTCTTGAGGTAATATTTAATTAAGTATAGGTAACATTTTGGCACACATTCCCGTGTAATATCTTAAAAGAAGTTAAAAGCAACATATTCTCAAATCAAGACATGTCACATACAGAAAAGGCCTTCCTGATGATTTTGAAACCTGAGAAAATTTTACTGTTTTAATTCATTAATGAAGTCAAATGGCCTTCTTAATACTCTTTTGATCCTTGCTTACATGGCAAAAATGCCGCAAATAAAAAACAACCAACCACAATTTAAACACTACAATCTGTTGAATTTGAGACATTGACATCTCATCTATCTAATATTATGAAATTCAGATCTTGTACCATGGCAATATGGCCAATTTTATTTCTTTAGCTCAGTCTGGGAAATGAATGCAGGGCAGTTTCCCAGGTGCTGCTTCAATTTAAGCAGTGGTCAGTCTGCTGTCTTTATGATGAAAAGGGCAAAATCTTGATTTATAGAAAATAGACTTTATTTATAATGAAAATGTTAATGTTCTATGACCACCTCTAGCATTTTCAAATAGGAAATATATAATATTAACTAGATTAAGTTAGACCAAAACCAGGAGTTATAAACATACTTTGACAGGTAACACTTGAACAAATGGAAACCAATAATCTATTAAAACCTCATGATCACAAAGTGAAGTTTCTCACAAGTACAAGAGAAGCCACATTTTTCTGTTCCATAACTCATTAGTGAATCAACATAGGGAATTTCCTTTATAAGGCAGGTACTACTACAGTGTTTAAGCACTTGGGCATATTTTCCAAAGCTGATTCTGAAAGGGCATCCCACAGACTCAGTGAAACTTCTAAGCTCGAGTGGAAAACAAAACATCAAAACTGAAACCTACCTTGGAGTTCTGAGAAGACTTTTTTGCTTGTGTTTTATGAATACTTAATAATATGAAAATGTTTAGGTTTTTTGATCTTGATTTGTACTGGACACTAACAGAAAAGTGTTCTGAGTTTAGCTTCAGTTGCATGACTTTTTCTTGAGCCTTCTCTCAGTTTTCCCATGAGCGCTGTTATTTTCCATTTAGGACCACTTATATTTTACTTTAAAATAAATCCCTTCAATAGCAAGAATACAATAAACAGTGGGGTGCTTTTTATTTCTTAAGGAAAAAAATTCTTCACCAATCAATAAGAGCAACTCCTGCTGTTTATCAACTTGTACAGACAGCATATTATGAAACTTTTATGTCCTGTTTCATAGTTTCATCTGCATTTTAACTCCTATAAAATACACTCATTCAGATTTCTGGTATGTTTTTCAGACTTGACTGCATGAATAATGAGGGAAGTTTCTACTGCTTTAAATAACAGATTCTTCCTCTATGAGAACTTCACACTCACTTTGCTCCTCTTGCTGCCAAGAGAAGTGATTCTGGGTCGTTTCTCTCTCGCTTTTCACCTCTTGTGCCGTCACTGCTTCTGTGACAGAAGAAAGCATTTGGCAGCCAGGCAATGAGTACAAGCAGAGAACTGGCCTAAGTTAAAATTAACACAGTAAAATGATAGTTATTACCCATATCTGTACTCAAATCCAGTTCACTCTGGGGCACACCTGTGCCAGGATGCCATGCAATCTGTTGTGAAATACATGCTCAAAACTCAGAGCATGTTAAAGAGCGTGATTAGCTTATCTTGCTTCCTTCTTAGAATTGCTATTTGACTTATTTGATTTACTTACAATTTTAAGTTTACTTTTTATTGACTTGTACTTCTGAGTTGCCCATAAGGTTCCCATGAATAAGAGTACATAGCTTGATCATTCACGAATACAAATAACATTAAATATTAATCTATTAACTAAAATGCAAGGGAAAAACATCATGGAGGAGAATATGTTAATGGCAAACACAGTGAGTAATAGGTATTAGCTCCAAGAAAGCATCTTCCCTTCTCATTCTGGATGTGTCACATATCATTACACTGTATTATGCTGCTTTCCTTTGTGTCAGTTTTTGTTGGCCTACATATGTTGCAACTTAAAATAACATGACACTACAGATAAAGTGAATGTGAAATATATGGAGAAATGCACCATTTTCCAAAGAGACCTGCTACTAACTACTAGTATTTTTTTCCTGATAAAAACAAATACAGGCTAGAACCAAATACTGTTACAGTTATGAACTCTCAGGAACTTCAGAAATCTCATGATAGCAAACAAGAATATTTTTGGTATAAATAACAAAGAATTGTACTGCTGACAATTTAGTTTTTATTTACTGGTGATCTGGATCATAATTCCAGATAACAGACAAAACAATGGGAAGGTGGCCACTGTTTCAGGAGACTGTTGGAATTGTGTGGGTCACAGAGTCTAATCCAGTGGCCAGGTGAACGGACGGGGGTTGGTGCTACAGGTGAGTGTCTGTTACTGACCTCCTACTGGATGGTGCTTCTCTGCAGTTTGCTCAAGATTAAATATATAATGCTGCACATTTCCCAGCGTGTCTGTGCATGTTCAAGTGCTCAGAAAAAGGCACAGTTTAAAGAATCTTCAGATGCGCAAATCACTGGATACAACCCACCGCTCTGCTGATGCAAAACCGCTTGTTAGTTATTTATTTGAAGATAACAAGGCTCTGGGGATAAAAAACACACTTCTGCAGGTATTCCACCACCCTTCCATTGCTGCCCATGGATTCCTGACAGTAACTTGCGTGAGCCAGCTGACCTGCAAAACATCAGACTTCAAACCATCTGCTGACAGAGATGCCTGGCCACAGCAGACACAAAAGAGGAACAGCTCCTCTCTCAACACCGTGCACTGAAGATCATTGCCCTCGCACCACCCGCATTTTCCTTGCCATTTAAACTCTTGATCCGACCAAGCCTACTGGAAAGGAACATCTCAAATTTATTTTTTCCAGGAAAGTATGTTGTATTTTAAACAATCTATTTTAAAAGTTTGGGTTTTAAGCAAACAGTAATTCAACACTATTTCCAAAAAACCCTACAAACTCTGTTGCAATTAATTTTCCTGTTTACAGGGGAGACAGGTGTTTCTAAATTTAATATTTCTGCTTAGACCTGAATATTAAAAAAAAAAATTAATTTTAAGTACTGGGTTTGGGACACCTTCTTTGACACAGGATTTTTTCAAAATTCACTGAGATTCACCCATAACAACTTTAAGGATTGTACCTCAAAATTCTCCCCCCATCACCTTAGTTTTACACAATTGTTGTTTACACATTGTTGCATGATTTGCAGTGAAAACAGGATGCCTGTAACTTCTTTAATCAAAGAACATTTCCCTATTTACTAGTTTTGCCACATTTGTTCAATAAATAAATTCTTCCTGTTTTGTGCTTGTTAGCTGTTAATGTGTTAGCAACCAAGCTTGAGCTTAATGGTCTTAATTTCTACCCCAGAATGTGTTTTTAGCTTCTGTTAACAAATATGTCTAAGAGTAGAGAATCTAAATCGACATTTAAGAAGTCAATTGCTCTTTAGATTTTGTTTAGAGTTGCCTCATTTCTAAGCACTGATCTTAGCTATGACAGTTAGTATGCAGATTAAGGAGTAAAGCCCATTTTTACCACATAATTGAAATTTTAAAAAGCATGCACCGCAATTCAAGAAGCAAAACATTAAAAACAAAATAAAAATCAAAATTCACAAGTAAAATTATGAACAAGTTGTGTTAAATTTAAAGCAGTTTTTATAGAACATAGTATGTTTCTATTTATTCACTTAATGGAAGATATTTATAAAAATAACACAAACAACAAATAATGTAGTGATATCACAGCATCAAAATAGCAAATGCCATTCATTGAAAATTTCATAGAGAAAAAGGGAACACACAAAAATCTAGTGTTTGGCAAATGCAGATATAATGCAGTACTTTACAGTACCTGGAGCCAGTGTTCCCTAAACCCATTGCTGATAGGTGCTGCTTTAGTTCATGTTACAAAATGAGTAATTCAAAGAGCTACATCTCATTTTTCTAAAACACAAATATAAATTAGCGGATAAAACAGCATTTACACTTCAAACAGCATGATTTTGCCAGGAAATAACACTTGATTTCTGAAGCTAACACCACGAATAAGCATCTAGTGCAGTAAATAAAGATATGAAAAAGAATTAAGTAGCCTGCAGCTTATTTTATTTATTTGTTTCCCATTCTAAAAGGAATGGGAAATGAATCATGCCTTAAGACTTTTTGGAGTGAAAATGAATTAATTTTTATAACCGTGCAGAGTAAATCAGAAAAACCTACCTCGAGCAGAACAATTTTCCAGCTCTATGTGATATCAACAACATTGGAATTTTTAAATAACTTTCATAATTATTACATTTTCCATTATTTTTTTTGCAGAATTTGAATCCAACCCCCTTCATCATGAAAAAGAAAACAGGTTTCTGAAAATATTTTTTTCTATCTGAAACAGACAGGTTCTGTTGGAAGTGACCTACAGTGATTATCTATGGTAACTCCCCGACCACTTTAGGGCTGACCAAAAGCTAAAGAATATTATGGAAGCCATTGTCCAAATACCTCTTAAACATTGCCAGGCCTGGGGCATCACCCACCTCTCTGGGAAGCCAATTCCAGTGTTTGACCACCCTCTTGGTAAAGAAATGTCAGTGGTAATGTCAAGTCTGAACTTTCCCTGCCAGAGCTTTGAACCATTCCCATGTATCACTGGATCCCAGGGAGAAGAGATCAGCACCTTCCTCTCCTCTTACCCTCCTCAGAAAACTGTGGAGA
>JAWWES010000168.1:1606477-1619736 GCA_035583135.1 Lophotriccus pileatus
CCAGAAATCATAAAAGTGCCAGTTTCATGAGCTTTCCAAGCATTTTAGGTGGATTAGGCAGCGTTCAGGTTGCCCTGTTTGCATGTTTTGTATATGAGTTGCTTTCCATAACTCAATAAATAAATGTTTTCATGCAAAAAAGACAGATGAATGCATTAAGATGCAAAAGGAGACCTGTGTGCCTTGAAATAATGGAAAGGAAAAAAAGCTTTTAAACACAAATATTAGCATTTTGATTACAAAAAGACCAGCGGTCCTTACTCAAACACAATATGGATAACACACCTGGAGAGTGAATTGAGGCATTATGCTGTTTATCATGTGTCTTGGAACTATAACAATACCTGTGTTGTAAAACGAACTCTTTCTAAGACAAATTTATGATGAGATAAATGGTCTATTAAAATGTGTTTTAGTCACTTTTCCAGCAGAATTAGACAGTTCAGTAAATGCTTTAAGAAAAACCAAACAAAAAATGTAATTTGAAAAATCTATCAACATCTAGATTTGACAGGTTTATTAAAATCTAATCCAGTTTGGTGTTACATGTTTCAAGAGTAATGTGTATCTCCCTCTGAAGCTTCAGGGAAAAATTTAACTAAAACCAGTAGATTTAGAAAGCACATACACTGAGACACCAGGAATGGAGTCCAAGTGGTCAGTTATGTGAGGTGAACAAGGAGAATGTTCCCATTTATGTGTATCAATAAAAGAGATCAATTAATACCAGAAATAAGCAAAGTGGAGCTTAGCTGAAGCCTGCAAATCATGTAGACACCACACACACAGAGAACAAGCTATCTGTCCTGTGATTCTTGACAGATATCAAAACTCTAAATAATAGCGAGTGTAACACTATCCCAGGCTAAACCAGCTAATTGGGTAAATACTCCTTCTGCTGTCTGAATGATAAGCCACTAACAGTATCACCACCTCCCTCCAGATAAACCCAGGCAGCACAAGGAGTTCACATTTAGCAGTAAAGTTGGCAATATGATAATGCACTTGATGAGTGTGGAAAGGTTCTGTTGTTGCCAGACCTTTGACTTGAACTTGATAGGGCTGATTTGGCATTCAGTGACTGGTTACATTCATCAAGAGGTGAAGCTTCACAACAAAGATAATGTGGTGGAAGCAATTAGTATTCAGAACATCAATAATAGGTCTTCAGCATTTGACTGTGGGCTAAGCAAGGCTTTAATAATATCTGGCATGTAATACACTTTTAAAAAAGTAAATCACAAAATTACTCTTTTTTTCTGCAACATCACCTTTTTTTCATGTAGAAATATTTTTTAACCTAGTTTAGTTTTTTTTTTTGTTTAATCCAAGCTGTACTAGTATTCACAAATACATATTCCAAGACTTCTACAAGCTTTCTAAAAGGTTAAATATACTTTTTTTCAATTCAAGTGCATGATAAAGTGTCATCAGTCATTCCTTTTCATCAGGAATTCATCTGGAGTTCTTGCACTTGAAGTTTATGGCATCAGATCATGCTATAATTGTTCAGTGAGGGGAATTCAAGAGAACAACAGCAGTAGTAGCTTCTCCCCCATTTTCTATCATCTCCAGTAGGGTCTCTGCCAAGAAATAAAACTGTTACTCCATGTCAGCCAGTAACTTGGTATCAGACACCCTGCCTCGACCCTTCTCCCGAGAATCTGAATAAGAACTCTCATTAGAATTCGCTCCCTCTGCTGCCAGTTGAGAGAAGAGCCAACAATTACCCTCGTTCTTAACATGCAGGCAGGCCGGTTCCAGGTATGCCACAAGGACTTCTTTTAGCCCATTTCCACTCCAGCAGAGTAGAAAGCCCACAGTGAAATTCAGGGTCACATCAGCTCTGTTGCTTCCAGGAAGTGTTTCATCAAGAAAAGGCTTTTGTAAGACCCGGTGGGAAAAAAAACCAACAACAAATAAAGATTAAGTCACAGAATCATTCATGTTGCAAGGGACCTTAGGAGTTCATCTGTCCCAAAATCCTGTTCAGAGCTGGGACAGCCCTGAATTCAAGCCGAGTTGGTCAGTGATTAGTACTGTCAGGTCTCGAGAACCTACAAGGAGGAAGTTTTATAAACTCGTATGACCTTCATAGAAGCTCAAGAAATTTGTAGTAAGAAGCTTCTGATCTTCATAATATATAAAAAAAAGAATGATTAAAATTATACAGATAAAAAGAGTTTGTTCTCAGCAGGAAACAAGTTATTGTTTCACAATATCACTTTGCTAGTCTGGAAAACTCCAGACTGCAAATAAGAGAAACTAAATTATGTGAAAACGTAGAAGAAAAATTTAACTTATATTTTGTTTTCCAATGAAATATGAGAGGAATACTGGGCTGAATTACAGAGGGGAAAAAACCCAACAACTCAGAAATTAAATCTAATAATCAAATCATGATTTTGAACAAAAAGATATTTGGAACAGAACCCTGGAATCGAGTGAATCTGTGCTAACTTTGACCCTTACTAACCTAGGTAATTTGCTAGAACACCTGTATAGTTGTAAAGATCCATTTTATTTAAATAAAGTTCAAAATAAAATAGGAGTGGTAGCAATTTCAAACAGGTTTCTTACTTTTGTTGTTTAGGAATTACCTGATATTCAGTTATTTTTCTGTTCCTTATGGAATTACAGGGACATTACATAAGGACAGTGTGTTTCATTCAATTTTAGTGTGGCTTTTTGAAGGAAAGACTGGTTAGAACTTTTCAGTTCTATCTTTACTATTCTTATGACTCTTTTCTGTCATTGATTTATGCTTTACAAGGCTTCAACACCATAATTCCTTCCTGCCACTTAATCAGAGTACAGGGGAAGAAAGCCAAAACCCAACACAAAAGCCTAAAAAACCACCCCCAAAACACCAAACAAAACAAACAAACAAAAACACACACAAAAAAATCCAAAACAAAGAAACAACAAAAAACCCAACAAAACAAAACAACACACAGAGAAAGGCTTATTTCCACTAGAAGCATTAAGATTAAGTTTTCCTCATAGTGACTTTTACAATCATTACACTGGCAAAGTTACAGAAACTCGAGTTTCTCTCACAGCAATTAAACTAAGGGGTAGCATTTCATAATATATTTATATATATAATATTCTGTTTTAGCCTGAGAAATTATTGTTCCTCAATGGTATAAATTCCCCAATTTAAAATTCCAGTCTCTTTGAAATTCAAATCAATCCAGCCTTTCCAACTTGGAAGGAGAACAAAAATCCACCGTTGCTGCCGTGAGAGAAATATTCAAAATGCAGTGAGAGTGCAGACACAGTGGAAGTAGAGTCAGCTCCTCAGGTTGCCCTTCCATGTGTATTTCAAGCCTTCTACAGCCCACACCTGACAAATATCAGGACTTGCCTTCCTTGCATCTCCTCCACACTTGCAGGGAGCAGAGCTGGTAGAGCTCCCGTGGTTTCATGACAAAGATCAGACTCCTTTTCAGAAATGGAAACCCTTGGTAAGAAGCAACACCCACAAAAAGGGGTAATTGGTACACATGTTTATAGTACCATGAATTAATTTTAGGTTAAAAAGTTTGCAAAGAGCAGGAAAAATTATACAGATTGTTTTATTGTGCCATGCAAAACTGTTGTACCACAAGTTACAGACACTGTGCCTTTATGACACTTTAGAGTTCTCTTAAGCATAAGATAAACACCAAATTCTCTTAAATTAGTTTGTAAAATTTAGGAAAGAATATAATGCATCTAATAAAAGCCTACCAAAAAACAATAAATAGAGAATAAAAAGGGTTTGTTGACTGGTTAGCTAAGTGAAACCTTCTAATATTAAAAAATATTCAGGGGGAAAGGCTTCAAAAAGAATGCCAGTCAAACCAAAACTGTAGGCAATCTAAGTTTTTTTCATCTTATTTTTTTATATTAACAAAAATTCATTCTAATAACAATAGTTTGACAAAGTATTCATAGTAAAAGGCTCAACTCTGCTTAATGTGTTTAACTCATAAATGGGTCTCAATCATTTTCATCTATTATGTTTTCTTGTATTCAAAATACCTTGACTATTGAATGGCTACACATAAAATGCAACAGCATGGCGGAAAATTAGACTTGAATTATCCAAAACACTTCAAATTTCCCTCTGTGAATGAAAGAAATTAGCCATCTTTACAGAGAAATTCCAATCATTCCACATTCTGCAAGAGATGAACACAGAAAGGTGCACAATAATGCTTCTGAAATGCCAGCAGAAACAGCCTGCTGAACTATGGCAAGGGCAATACTTGTCAAAACAAAACCCCCCAAAGCCAACAACAGCAACTGTCCCCCCCCAAGCCCTCTGAAAAAAAGAGCAAACCAGCTGATAAAATTGTGAGAGATTATATCAGTTGATGACTGCCTATCCCAACTTGCTGGTTTATAGGTGATCTTTCTCAGTGATAAAAGAACAACAGGCTCTAATTGGCAAGGTTAGCCACAATCCCAGGCTTATGCACAAGGATTATACATCCTGAAGTCTCCTCTGCTGGAAAGGTTTTATTTGGCAATAAAAGATTAAAAGTAACAGCCAGGGGCTCAGCTCTAATACCTAAATCTGAAGAGCTTTTTAAAATATATACCTCTAGAACATGCATCTGAGCCTTTTCCCCCCTCTTAGTGTAATCCTCTTAGAATTTTCTGTACCTCACTGAACTTTAAGCTTCTGAGAATAAAAATATACTGTATCTAGCACCTTTATCCTGAATTTAGCTTTAAAGAGACCCTCTTGAAGATACCACATTACAATTTACGGTATAGTCTTCATTTCAGATGAATAACTGTTGGATTCTTTCATCCTGTTTTCTAAAATCAAAGCCAGAACTTATAAACACAGTTTCTGGGTTTAAATCTGTATTACCTATTCCTTTCATTTTATAATAGGAACATTCAAATGTTCTAGGTCATAAAATGATCTCTCTGAGAGACGTTACATCCCTGTGAACTGACAAAATATAAAACTACTGCAGAGAAAATAAACAACATTGAAGTCTACTATTTTGAAACAACATGTTGAGCAAATTACTATTCTGGTACCAGAAAGAAGCTGGGTGACACTGAAGTCCTCAAGTCAGAGAAGTACTAATCACTTCGAGCACCTTCTGCATGTACCCTCCTGGTGTCCCACCTAGAAAGGGAACCAACAGTTCCAGTGACCAGGAATTTATCCAGAGCTGACCGTGTTGCAGTGACCATACTGGCAAACTGCTGTGCATAGAGCCTCTAACCAAAATTATCTACACTCTTCCAGGACAACTCAGCTGGTTTCTCCACTGCTGTCAGGAGCAGCCACAGAAGGGAGGGTCATCTCAGTCCATCTCAGACACCCACACTGAGCCAGCCCAGCTCTCAAGTCAGAGATGGGAAATAAGTACCAATGGAGGGCAATGCAGGAAATCTCACTAGGAATTTAGCTGAGGTTGAAATTGATAGCTCTTTACAAATATGTGCTCCCTCAATTAAATAGAGGTAAGTCTAGATAACTCACACTAAATATCCCATTATGGTTATCAATTCTAGTTCAGTACCTGCCTCTTACAGATAAATTGCCTCTTTATTTGACAAAAGCAAACATTGTGACTACTTGTTACATTTGCACACAAGTATGAGGTTAAACAATTGCATGAAAAGAGAGTTTACTCATGCAAACCTCAACTATCTTTCCAAAAGCCAGGCAGGGAGCAACAGCAACGAAAGACATGAGAAAGATAAATTTAGTTATATTCAACAATAATAACCTGCCTTTCTTGGCTAGTACTTGAGAATCAACAGGTACACTTAACAATATTTAATACAGATCCTTGTTCTGCAAACACACACACATTTATGGCTGCTTGTTCTGACCACACAAGCATTCTCCTGACAGCGAATGGAGCTGATCAAATGCTGAATGTTAGCTACTCAGAACTTTGATGTGCAGGCACTTACAGGATCAAGACAATCCCAGGAACAAAATTGCACATAAGACAGCACAAAGCATTAAGAAACCCAGGTAGCTTCTTTTTAGCTTATTGGACATTTTTACTTAAGATCCATTTTAGCAACTGTCAAAACAAGGGTGATTTTTCTTTCCTCAATTTCCTGTAAGCACAGTTGAAACAACCCTTAAACTTTTGCAGACAGGAATGGAGATGATATTCCTGTTTATTGAAGGACACATCCTGTTATAAGAAGGCTGTAATAAGTTTACTTCATCACCAGTTTTTCATTGTGTCAGCAGGTATAAAAATTAGTTCTGCTGTGCTACACTGGTACCAATCAGCAATTAGCTCCAATAGGGAAATGGGTTTTTTTGTTAAAAGTCTCTTTCCCTCCTTCTCCCTCTAAGCCCAATTATTCTATTATACCAGAGAACTTTGACAGAGTGGCAATTAATGCACTTGTCACATCCAATCAGCAAATAAAAATTAGAATTCCGAAAAGTTATATAAATAAACTGTAACATCACTGTTTCCAGCTGCAGTTGCTCTGTCAAAGGTCAACCTCAGAACACGATTTAAGGGAGACCTGGATACAGGGATAACATCAAAGCTGACCTTTGAGTAAAATCAAACAGCTGCAAAGCCAGTAATGAGATTATATGCACAGAGCCAGTGCACATGGCAATGAGTGCTCTGCAGAGTCAATGAGGAAAGGAAATGCAAACACCTGTATTGCATTTTTACGTGCTGGACATAAAAACAACCACCCAACAGCCACTTGGCTGGTGTAGCTTCAGGTACTTCCAACTCAGACACCCTCCCAGCAGCCAGCTTTTTGTCTTTTTTAACCTAGAGGTTATAGGTTATTCAGTGTGATTGGTATTTTAGTGCTAGGTTGATACTGGCAGAAATAAGAACTGTTTCAAAAGAGAGAGATTTGAGCTATATGATGGTCTTTCCACTGATTATAAAGGTGATGGTTAGTGACTCTTCATGACTTATAAGCATTATAAATCTCTTTAGATAAAACATTAGGAAATTATGCACATTTTAAGGTTATTTACCTGAATACAATTAGGAAATGTCCATTGATGACTGTTACTGATCAGTGACCTATTTAGTTATATACTTAATCTGTTAGAAAATAAAAGCAGGAACAACGTATTCTCTTTTTATTAAAGGATATTATAAGAGATTTGTCTTTAAGATTGTCTTAAAGATTCACTGATTATTTTCAGATACAAGTCATAGCTAGGATAAGTATCATTCACATAAATTTGAAAAAAATTATTTTGTATGTCTTTTTCTTCAACATTTTCCACTGTGTAGATTTCATAGTATTTTGTGCTTAAATGATTTCCACCACACTGGCATTTATTTTCCTGTTGTGGATTTGGGTATTTCAGGCAGATAATCAGAAAGTAGATGTTTTGGGAGCTTCTTGGGGTTTTTCTTTGAGGAGGAGGCTTTTTGTTGGTTTTTAAATCCTCTTTTTTTCCCCCTGTGATTATTTGGTGTGCTTGATTTTTACTGCAGGGATATTGAGAAAGCAGCCTAACTTAAAAATCAAACAAAACCACTTTTAATTAACTGTGGTGAAATAAGCCAGTATTAGTTGCCAGTCTGATTTTATACTAAGATTTAATGGGCTGAAATATAATTTCATGACGCAGTAAAAGGAACACAGCAAAATATGTAAAATGTAAATTTATAAGTTGTGTAAAATAAAACATGTTATTTGCTCAATACATTACTTGCCTTCTAAGTGAATCCATCACAAATAGATAGGAGGAGAGGAAGAGTAAAACTGCTTTTGAAATCAGAGTACTATAACTACTCATTATTAATCATGTAATAGTCCATTTTGTTTTCCACTGAATTGTGAACTGATATATTTTATTGTTTTAAAGCTGGTCATTTCAGTGTGGATATAAGAATATCCAAAGCAATCTTTCCCTGACATATGAACTAGTCAAATTGGCTTATATGAAGTAAGGAAGTAAAACGAAAGGTATAATATGTTTCAGTTACAATCTTTTCTAAACAATGACTGGGAGATTTGCCACTGAGTAATTTTTAGCTTATTTTCCAGTTCTAATTGATTGTGAATTTACCTAGAGTATTACTGAACCTAGATTTAGTACAGATATTTAAAAAAAATCAATTAGCTTGATCGTTGATGCAGTCAAATACCCAGATCACAGCCAGGCTTTTAAAGGTAACTCACTGCCTAAGGATTTAGACAGGTATCCAGTAGTTTGTTTTTCAAGAGTGCATCATCACTTAACACATTTAATTTCATCAGATATAAGCATTCTAAAAATAAAGCACAAAAAAAAACCAACATAAAAAATAAACCAGCAAGTGCCTCTCACCTCTCAGAGTGTGCCATTTTCATTCAAATGGAATTCCCTACAAAATCATTGTTTCTCCTGCATCCTGAACTTGTTTTCATACAAGATTTTAAGGAATTAACCTGGCTTTGATGCTATTGTTCATTTTTATTTGGCTTCTGAGTAACAATGAAAATAATCAGCACATGATTCTGTTTCAACTTAAGAAAGCACTTGATATATTTCAGCCAGAAAGTGATTAAATAGTTTTGAGGCAGATAAAACACACATTTAAGAAACTACAATAATGAAAGGTATTTGGGCTGAAAAAAAAAAAAAAAGCTCAAACTTATTCTAACGTTTAAAGTTGAAAAAAGAACGTTATTTCTGTGTGGCAGAAGTGACATTCCAATCCATGTACAAAGCTTTCCTTACACCTCAGAGCTCACCCCTTCACTGTAAAACATCACAGTCCCAGCTTTCTCAAATTCACTTCTGATCCAGTAAAACTGATGGCTTTTGTTTTTTTCTCCAGGGATATGAAGGATATTTCAGTATTATGTGATATTAAACAGAAGTCCACATGTAACTAAAATTTCCTTTCATTATTCCATTGACATATTATTTTCTTTAAATTGTACTGATTTTAAGGTTTTTGTAGCAACATATTATTGCTAAACCAAAACCAAATTTCCACCTGGTTTTAAGTTAACACCGTTTTTTGCAAACTAGATTAGAGAAACCTAATAAAAATAATCCTAAAATACTACAGCAAACAACAGCGTATTTATGAGTCTTCCCAACTAGTTTTAGACATGAGTTTAGAAGTTTCCTGTCAATATGCATAACTTTATGCACGATCAAGACACAGAGCACAGCAATGAATTGATAGCCCACACGCATTTTTTTCCTTAGGAAATTGATAATTCTATGCAAATAAAGGATATATTGAAGGAAATAATTATATGCCAACCACAGTGAGGGTGTAGCACTGTTTGGATGTATCCCAAGGAAGCAAAAGAAAAAGCTTTGGTAGGCCAATCTTTATAAAGCTTTACCAATTTAGCTTGCTTTCTGCTCTCATTGGTGCTTAAGAGGTTAAGACTTTATTTGTGAAAACAGAGGGAGATAGTGGGGAATCGTGTTGTCTGCAGCTTCCTAAGTCTTGCTTAAGATCCTTTTCAATTACCATCCATTTCTCCTTTAAAAAGGGACAAAAAAATAGAGGAGTGGAAGCAGGTCAGGGCAGCCTGTGACAATGACAGTGTGATGGGCTCGGGCCCCCCGTGGCGTTTCCATCTGCTATCATTAAGGTGACTATTCAGACATGAAAAAATCCCTCTCGCTGTGCTGACAGGCAGACATCAAGAACTATGACAAGGCATTAAGACAGAAAGTAGAGACAGAGATGTCATATCCCGCAAAACAATCCTGCCTCAAAACAAGACCTCTAAAATTTTATTGGAATTTAAAATAAAAATCAAAGGGCTTTTACCTGGGGGTTATCAAACTTCCCCTCGCATTAGTTTGACAACGAGGATGCTGCTGACAGCCGCAGACACACTTAGATGCTACCTGTAGTCTCTACCATTAGAAACCCAATTTTTAGATTTTTTTTTTTCCCCCTTACTCCTCAGTAAAAGTGGAGTTTTAATTTCCTGCGCTTTTCTCCCCAGGAAGGGCGAAGCCTGGCCTGTTTGAAGCTCGTTAAGCACTGAAAGCAACAGGAATAATAATAATAATTAATAAACTAACAAGGAAAACCGGTGTTTCTCCGGGCCAAGCGCAGCCGGGACAAACGGTCCTTCAATTCCCGGGAATGCTGCGGGCCGGGAGCGCTGCCGGACGGCACCGGCAGGGGGCGCGGCAGGACCGCCGGCATCCCACAGGATCATCCCACGGGATCATCCCACAGGATCATCCCACGGGAACGCCGCCGAGCATCACTGAACCATCCCCGACTGCGCCCCCCAACCTGCCCTGCCCGGGGCATCCCTGGGGAAGGGCCCGCGGGGTTCGTTCCGCAGGACCCGGCTCATAACGCCACGACAAACAATGTTCCAGCTGTGGAGTTCACCCCTCCAGCAGCGGCACATCCCTCGCTCTCCAGCACCAGCACCGGCACACCATGTGCCATCTCAGCACGCTCCAAAGCAGATCCTAAAGCAGCGCGGCCAGCGGGGCGAGGGAGGGGATTCTGTCCCTCTGCCCTGCCCTTGTGAGATCCCACCCGGAGAGCTGCGTCCAGCTCCGGGCCCTCGATGGAAGGACACGGACCTGCTGGAGCCAGTCCAGGAAAGGGCCACGAAGATGCTCCGAGGGCTGGAGCACCTCTGCTGTGGGAACAGGCTGTTCAGCCTGGAGAAGAGAAAGCTCCAGGGAGATCTTGTAGCTCCTTCCAGTTCTTAGAGGGGCTACAAGAGAGCTGGGGAAGGACTTTACAAGGGGTAATGGCTTTAAAGTGAAAGAGGGTAGGTTTAGGTTAGATACTGGGAAGAAATTCCTTGCTGTGAGGGTGGTGAGGCACAGGCACAAGTTGCCCAGAGAGGTTGTGGTTGGCCCATCCCTGGGCCAGGCTGGATGGAGCTCTGAGCAATCTGGTCTGGTGGAAGGTGTCCCTGACCCTGGCAGGGGCCTTGGAGCAAGATGATCCTTAAAGGCCCTTCTAACCCAAAACATTTTATGATTCTATTACGATCCTATGGATCTTAAAACCTTTTTCTTTTGACTAAAAAGCAGTTTTCGCTGCAAATACTACTGACTTGAAGCATGTATTGTGTTTCTTTGGTCACAGCTCTGGTGCAAGGTCTCATCTCCCCTTCTGCTCTATGTACTCACATATTTGTTCTAAAATGTTCTTCACATCTTCACCTTCATAACTTCTTTTAGAGTTGTGATTAATCAGGCCAATTAATAAACCCTTTGGGGTTTATTTCTTAAAATAACAGAATGGGGCAATAACATACGGATGAGGTGTCAAGAACAGTGACTACTTAAACATATTTATCACTGAAAGAAATACATGTATATAACAGATTACATTATATATATGTAATATATATATAATACATATTATATGTATAATATCTAGTTACACCCCATCTTACCACCTCATTACATTGCCTCCTAACCACACCCAAGAGAGTCACACTGGGAACAAATACCAAGGAAGGAGAAGGACTGTGAGGTAGAACAAGAGCTAAAATCAATGTATTATATAAGAGTTCTCATTTGAGCTCAAGAATGGAGGGTATATTTTCACACACATACATAAGCTTCTGTATTTTTAAATAATGCACCTATGTGATGATGCAAAACTAAATACTGGAGATTAGCTAGGCACCAAACAATGTTTTCCATGTTGTCATGCCCACTGTCTTGGTATTCAAATATCTATGAATTCATCAATATTAATCAGTTCCAATCAATATTTGAAGTATCTAATGATCAGTCATGGAAAGCAAAAGATAGTACCTTAGCGGTTGAAATTTCATTTATTGATCATTTAATCTTAAATGATTTTTCAGCATGTAGCAATATAAAAAAAATGGATTTTTTAAAATGTGAAATCTGAGGTTTTCTATAAACATGTTTCTAAGTTTAGTTGAGTCACTAATTTACATATCAGAGATACATACAGGAGAAGATAAAGGAAAAAAAAATTTATAGATTGTGCATTTTCCTCCATTCAGTTACAGAATGGAGGCATGAAAATTTACATTTCAGTAACCACAACAGCTAATTCAGCCACTAATTAAAGATGAATTCTTGCTTCGTACAGAAGAAATAAGGTTTTCAAAGTTAAGTCATGTAGTCCAAGGTAGTGGTTTAGGATATTTCTGTAATTTGTACATTAAGATAGACACCTACTTGAGGGAATTCACTTTCACTTTTAGGATAAAAAAGGCATTTGGATCATTATTTCTCTCTATTGAGAATGAACAGGTTAGACAGCTAGTTTATATGAGAAACTTAATTGTTGTTCATTAAGAGCAACCAGCCTCTTAAAAAAGGAGGATTGTAGCAGAAAGTTCAATGCCAAAGTAATTTACATCCAAAAATATTTATTATATTCTGATTATAAACTAAAGCATTGGAATTATGAGATACAAGACTTTAAAAGAAGATGACACAATTATTGCTGCCAATACAACTCCTTAACAAAGCTTAAGAAGCTTTTTCCTTTGAGGCACATCCATGCCTTGTCCTTCCTCATTTCTCCATCAGCTGAGTTTCAGACACCCCTTATATCCCCTCCTCAGGAATCTCATAACAGGCTCCAACGCACCCTGACATGGACTAGTTGTGTTTACAGAGGTCCCAGCAACAAACCATTTAAGAGACAACAGCAAAAGCATTGAAGTACCCCTTTTCTGTCCAGATTAACAGATTAATCCTTAGAGGTGCAAGGTTTAGGTGAAAAAGAAGTAGTTGTATTTGTGCTAAAATAAAGTCAGGTAAAAAGCAGGAGGGGTCTCTAGACCTGGCACAGGAAATCCCTGTGATAAATAACAGAACAACCCACATGTGGAAGGAAAACCTACCATTCTAATCAACAGGATTTCAATTAGAAATCTTCTCATTAACATTTGGAATGGCAATCACATCTCTAACAGTGGCCCAAAGACTGTGACTAGGGAAATCCTGAACATCATATTCCAGCAGTAACAGAGATAGAACTCTCAATAAACCTCTCTGGAATTTTGGAACCACTGAGTGTGAGGACACTGAAGCTTTATCAGGCAGTATTCATGGGCAGAGGGCTGCAACCCTCACATACCTTGAACAGGGAACAAAAACCTGTTCTCTGAACTCCAGCAAGTAGCTTAGCAAGATTGGCACTGAGACCTGAGCTGAAGAGGACCAGAATGCAGAGCAGGCTGTTTAAACCTCCAGAAGCAGATTCAATTCCTTATTGCATTCTGAACAGGATGAGGGAAAACAGGTGAAGAGAAGGGAGGATGAAAGGGGAGGAGAAAACTCCCCAGAGGAAGGT
>JAWWES010000168.1:1625696-1635749 GCA_035583135.1 Lophotriccus pileatus
TTACAAAATACAAGTCTGATGGAAGACATCTTTATGACTGGAATATAACTGAAGTATAGTTGTGATGGAACATAAGCAATATATGATGTTTCAATCTGAAGTTATTCAAGCCCTATTCCTGCTCATACTAAAGGTTCTATTGTAATCTCTAAATAAGTCCACAAATGTAGTGCAAACATATTTTATTCAATCTGGGCTTCTTATTCATAGTGCCAAAATTTTTTTCAGCATATTACAACATGCCCATCATAAATACCTCAAGAGACTACAATCCTAACATAAATTTAAAAAAAAAAATTCAGAAGTGTTACTTGATGGCTTGTTTTTCTTATCAATCATTTCAAGACTTCTGAAGACTGAGATGTTCACAGAAACAAAAAAAAGTGAAAAGAAGTTTTCTGCCTGCTGGCAGGCACTCTCCCTTTGTAACTTTGAGATTAGAAGTCTTCCCCTGACAAAAAAACAACGACTTTAACTCTTTTGACAAAAAGTGTTCCTTTTTAGAAGAATATTCATTCCACACTCAGATCAGGTGTAACAGAGGCATCCCAAATTTAAAAAATAACTGAAGGCTTCTCTTTTTTAAAAGAAAAAAAAAAGGTGACTTATAAAAGATGAAAGTTATCTTTGTGATGGAGAAGATTCAAACGCATGGTCACAAGTAATTATTTCTCTTAATAAAAATGAAAACAGCTTTTTTCAGTGAATTATTGATGTACTTAAAAAAAAAAGTCTGTAACTCTCAAAATCTTATAACTTATAAGAAAAATATCCAGTCAGTGCTAAAGAAGTTTTCTTTCAAATATTGAGAAGCAAAGCTCGAGAAAGCCAAAAAAATTAATCTGGTATGACTGACTATTACAGAACCATACACCTAAATTATATGATCAGATGCTTGCCTACAAGACACGTGGAATAGAGTCCCAGCACACAGGGAGGTGGGTGGGCTTATTTACACAGCCCTACTACAGTTTGCCTAAGCAATTACACTGCTTTAAGCAAGTGGAATACTCAAGATATCTAAAGCTGCCCCGAAAGTTCCAGAACTTCCAATAGCAGTAAAAAAAACCTAAAACCAAAAATCCCTATAAGCTCAGAGTTTTCATTTGGTTTCCAGCAGCACCTGGAGACCCAGTCCACACAGAGCATTTCCAACCTGAGGGAGCAGGTACCCTGGTGCCTGCCTGGAGAGATCACCAGCCTGGATAGATCAGGAACAGCTGCAGTTCATACAGCAGAAACCTCAGTGATGCAAGGTCAGAATGTGTTTTCTTGCTGATTAATTCAGGAAAACCTGAGTTAACAACATAGGTGTGCACTGACAGGCAAGTGTCTTAGCTTCAGACAGCAGTTCATTCTGAATGTCAGTTCAGCTCTGATTATGGATTGGTTTTGGTTGCAACAAATAACCAAATACAAAAGTACAGGTCTAATTTCCAGGCTGTGTTTCTCTGTAGGTACCACCTTCAGTCATTCCACAAGTACATAAAGAAATAAGGCAAACTAAATAACAAGATATTTAACCTGCAACTTCTGCAAGCTTTATTCCTGAAAGCCAGTTATTCCCAGGCTCATTCTGACAGGCACCATCACAGTTTTCTTAATTCCAGAACACGAAAAAAACCTCCCAAACTGAAAAATTGTGGGTGATTTTACCTCTGAGGAACACCTCACATTATATTTCTGTCCCTATCACAGCTTAGATAGAGCACTGTGATCAGAAATAAGGTGGTTCTCTTCATTTCCTGAGGGTTCAATATCAAACACTCAGCTTTGTAATATCTCCCCAGTCACGTACAAATGAGCTGTAAGTGCTTTCTAGGGAATTCACCAGAAACATCATCACAGTTTGACCTGCATGAAGCTTCTTGTTGTCTTCTCTAGCCAAGAAATGAAAAACATCAAGGTTTCTTTCCCAAAATAAAGCTGGAAATTACCAGAGATTGCAATATAGCAACGTCATAATGCAAAAAGGAAAAAAATCTGCTTTGGGAACTAGGCTTTCCTAGAAGAGGTAGATCATATGGCAAGCTGATTTCTTGAGTGAAAGGAGTCCTGTAGGTATATAACAGATGCCCAGTACTCAGGGCATTAACTTGCCACAGGAAACAATATCTAAAACTTGGATATTCACCCACTTTCTGGGGAAGAGGGAAGAAAGTGGCAAAAGACATAAGCTTTGCTGTTATGTTCCACAGTTACAGAAACAAGATTAAGAGTTATCATTATAGCAATGAAACCACTAAAGGCTAAGCTAAAAGTTAAGACAGCAGATTCCCAAAGTCTTCCAAGCTGTTTGTGAAGTTGACCCAAGCCCAGCCAAGTGCTCCTATTCTCTTCACTTCAGCCTGTTAGACTCCATAGCAGGAATCCAGCACTGTTTTAGGCACTTTAGAGCAAATGTTTCTGTGTAAAAATCACCCTAAAGTATTTTAGCTTTACATAGCCTGTCCAGCAGTCAAGGTGGATTTATATACCCACAGGTAAAGTGGATGTGCAACTAATAAAAGAATTTCTTAGAATGTTTATCTGTCAATATGAGGTTGACTGTAGCTTAGAGAGTATTTTCCCAGGTGTATTAATATCCTCTCTTATGAATACTATAGATGTTCAAGCAGTTCTTTAAATGTTCCAGCCAAGTCTTCAAGGCAGAGCTGTTTAATTCCACGGAATCTAACTTTCATAAAAGGAGTTTAACTATGTGTGTGTCCTGCTCACTGAGTTTTAAAATCAATTAGTGAAATGAATTGACAACATATATTTTAACAACTTTAAGTTAATAGCTAATAGAAACCCTCCCAAGTAGTGAGAAACATAGCCTAATTTTGAACAAATACATTTCAGAATTCATGAAGGTATATACAACATTACCAAACAGAAGATACTTTTAATTAAGATATTAGACCACATTAGTTAAACATGAAACATACCCTGGACATAAATCCTGCAGCAGAGCTGGCTTTGTAGGAAGCTCTGGTTTATATAGAGAGCTACAAAAAGCCCCAGTTCCTGCTCAGCCTGTAAGAGCAGAAGAGTTAACCCCATGACCTCTGCAGCTGCTTGTATTTCATCAATCAGCTTCCTCACCTGAGCAATCCAACTACAGTGGTCGCTGGGAGGAGCTAATGTTGATGTCACACCTATCAGATCTTCCCTTACACACCTGCAGAAGGTAGGGGAGGTTTGCTGTTTCAGGTTTGGGAGGGCACATAATGTGTAACTTCTATGTATCAATGAATTTCTAATACAGATGTATGGTTACGTTTTTATATATATATATATGCCTCTAGAGAAAAAGAGACACAACCATATGCAAAGCCACAATTAAGAGTGGCAAATGCAGGGAATAAACACAGTTTTCCTCCCCCTTTATATCACATAAATCACCAGTAATTATACATTTATAGTGATCTTTAATAACTGGGAAAAAACCACATTCATTATTTCCAGAATTTGCAATTTACAGTCTCTGTATCCATAGACAAATGGCATACATTAAAATCAAAGAGATAAACATTTTTACACACCTTTCACACCATATTTTCATTACAAAGGAGCCAGATATATATTCTTTATGAATTTGGGAAAACAGAATGTCTCAAATCAAGGAAGTATAGAAGACATCTCAACAAAGTAAAAATCATCTCTGCCATGCATTCAAATATCAACATTACCCTTGCATGTCCTTTGAAAAAAATAAAGGTAGCCTTTCCAGTGGTGTTTATATTTATATAAACAGTTTAGGATTTACATTCTTGGAGCTGTCCAGCACAGCTGATCATGTTAACTGTGAAATCACCACCATCACAATGTTAAATTTGGTAAACCATTTAGAAACGCTAACGAAATCAGCCCTCAGAAAGGGCTGACATCAGCAGGACCCTCAAAAGAGGGATCCTTACAAAGAGCCAGCCCAAATGCTCTCAAACCTTTGGGTTGCAGAAATTTCAGGTGTCAGATTTGCAAAGCCTTGCCAGTCACACACCAGTTATATCATCCAAACACAGGAACACAATTAAGGAGTTACTTTTCAGAGTGGAAGCATCAAACTTTGCCTCTTAGCTGCAAATGTAAGCCTTACATGTACCAACACAAAATACAGTATGCTTAAACTGACACCTCCAGCTGTCTCCATTTGTGTTCCTAAATCCATTTTTCACAAGTAATTGTGCATCTAACTTAAAGAAAATGAGATTACACATACCATTAGTTTTCATGGCTTGGAAGAAATAACTGGCATCGATTGTGCATGGCAGCTAAAGAGTTATAGCTTTATATTGCATGGGCAATCACATGATTTTACTGCAGTGTTTATGTACAAGAGAAGAACATACTCAGACCAGCAAGGCAGCCCCAAAGTCCTGAATTGCACAAGACCCCTCAGTTCTCTTTAGCCTGTCTTTTGGTTGAAGGACGCTGGAGCACACATTGAAATGAAATGTTTTCCAACAGGCTTGAACAGATTCTTCTTCTTTATTGCTACATTATTACATCTCTTATTCTACTCCATTATTAGTAAAAGAGATCAGTTTTGCAAACACAAAACCTTTTTGCTGTGTATTAAAAAAAGAATATGGATGTGGCCACGTAGTGCTCAATCCAGCCCGGCCCAGCTGAGCCGCTGGCAGTGACCCTTGCTACGAAACATCCTGTAGATAAGTATTGGCCCTGCTGAGTTCATGACTTAGTACACATTTTTACCCCACATAACACAAACTTTGATCTTCTGAAGTAGTAGATAACAAGAATTACCTGTTCATTTATGGTTTTTTTTCAAACAACCAAGACACAGGACTCAGTGCTAACTTGCAAAAGGCGTTCTGGAATTTCATTAATTACTTAGAAGGAAAAAAGTCTAATGAGCCTTGTTTTTGTTGAAATTCATGTTGTATATCTATTTTATGCATGGGGCTTTTTATAATGTTTATAATGTTTTATTTTCATCCTAGGTGAGTCACAGTCTTTTCATTTTTACTTTAAATAAAATACTTTCACTGTTTTTGAAGACAAAGCTTTCAGCCAATTCCTTTCTTTCCTATGCTTGTGGGGAAAAAAAAAAAAAACCAACAAATTTCAGATGGTGGCATTTATATAACAGCATTACAGTATTTTGCTATCATTTTATTTCCTAATTTTATACAGTGCCAGAGTTGACTTCCTTCCATTACTCTCATTCACTCCAGCTTATAGGGATTCCTAGATTATTTTTACTGAGCAGCAGCAATCAATTTTTAAATCAACAATTCTTAAAACACAAAAATAATGACAATTACTCTTTCAACGTAAATCACATTTGCTATTAATGTATTGAATTTTTTTATCATCATTTCCATTTCCTTTGTTTCCTTAGGTTTCCCTGAACTTCTATGATTAATGTCCAGCCTTAATCAGAGTCAGAAATTCTACATCACTTGTGCATTTTTTCTACTTCAGGATATTCTGTACCTTTTTTTTTCTTTTTGCAAATATAAGCAAAGCATAAATTCATAAATACATAGCAATACAGTTTTAGCGTTAAGAAAGGTGAGTAGTGGTGTACTTATAAATTCCTATTATGCAAGTATTTGCACTCATGCCCACATGCAAATAGACATCCACAAAATGATGCCCAAAATAATGTTGAGCTTTAGTGTATAATGTTAACTTTTTGCCATCTTAAAAGCATCTGCTACTGTCTCAGTTCTCTCAACAATGTTTTCTGTAGAAAATTTAGGAGAAAATATGTTTAGGCATTGATTGATTTCATGACTGCATCACTGGATATTGAACATGAAAATACAGCAGTAGGAATTCTTCAATAAGATTATTTGATTTTCCTCTAGCAGAGGTATTTGAGAGAATAATATAAATATTACCTATGATGAGATCTGGCAGAACACTTTGCAACATCCAGTTTTATGTGGATATGGATATTAAAGTTTAATATAACTTTTCAAATGAGTAGTCTAAAGGAATAGTTCAACTTCAGTGTAAGATTTCCCTGAGAAAATATTTTAGGAAATAGAACTCTACTATTATTTAAAAAAAAAAAAAAAAAAAATTATTTCTTGGAATGTTTCTACCATTTTTCTTCAGCTAAACAAGCCCATTATAGTAGCAGGAAAATTTTCCTGAAGTTCCTTTTTGGTGTTGTTGTTGCTTATGTAGCAGGTCATTCCATTAGGTAACCCTCCAAGTGACCCAAAGGGGATACATTAAAATCTGGTAATACAATACCCCTGGACTATTTTGCATAATAAGATTTTTTTTTTTTCCAACTCCCAGATGTTGTTAAAGGACAGGAGAAAAAAAAAAAAAGACCTGTAAAATTCTTCATCATGAATCTTTTTTTTTTTTTCTGCAAATCCCTTTTTTCCCCCCCTTTCAAAAGCAATTCTGAATAGAGGTAAAAGAAGACAAAACTTGACCTTTTGTGATCCCAGCATTAATAGGTCTGTTCATAATTCAATCTGTGTGTGTGTAGAAGCATCCATGTGGAAACATGCAGGCCTGAGAGACATAAAGCCTTTCCCTTTAAACATTATCTGACCCTATGAGTCTTATTCACAAAAGAAGGCTTACGTACGCATAAGTTGAAAAAAAAATGCATGCTTTCATTGTGCTACAGAGAGCCTACACATTTTACTCCTCATTCTCCAGGAAAACTCATCATGGAAGTGACACTTGTACAGGAGTTGGGTGAGGGAATGGCAAAAGAACACAACTTAGTAAGAAAAAAAACAAAACAAAAAGCACATGCAAAGAATAAGCTTCTTTTCCCATTAAAAGTATAGGAGGGTCACCTCCTTGGCTGGCATGTGATGGGGTGAGGGCATGGGTGGGAGAACTGTGTTTTACAGCCTTGCAAAACTCTACCTGATGAGAGCAGCACGTTTTTCTTGCTATGCTAAAGCTGTTTCCTTCCTCCATAATCTGTGTTCACCAAGGTGAGGGATGTGTCATTTGTACCTGAACTGATAAATGTTTATAATAGCATGTTATGATGTCATAGATTCTAATGAATGATTATAGATTCCACTGATTTTGAGGCAGCTCTGTAAGGTATTTTATAACATAAAGCCTATTGATGCTACTGCAAACCTACAGCAAGTAAGAGTATCAGGTATTTATGTCCTGTCTGTACATAAAGTCCATCTCTTATCAGTATCTGTCCATGCCTCTCCTATTTAGTTTGGCTCTGGAAAGTCAGCTGTCAGTTCAAATGCTGTGTTACTCACAGCCCACTCATGTTAACCAGGGAGTGCCCTGAGCCACTTTGCACTGAACCTGTCAATTGGAATCTGAACAAGGGGCAGGACACACACAATTGTAAGAACAGCAATAAGAGTTTATGTTTGGTGAAACAAACCCTCAGCTGGTATAGATCAACCGAGCTACAACAACTGCAAGTATTGATTCAGAGTAGGATCTCAGCCCAGCATCTGTAATTATTTTCTAAACAAGGCAGAACAAACAGCATCAGGAATCACAAAGAAGACTTTCCTTAATAAGTAGTGACTGAAGTAATGATGACTTCCCCACCAAAGATTCCAGCATTTTCCCTCCTAATGGAGAGGAAATACCATCCAGATCTTGGAAATCACATTGTGCACTTATCTGCACCTTCATATGCCCAAATACTTTGAAAATATGGCATCAACAGCACTCAGCTTTGAGAACGTCATAGGAAGAATGGTAAGGAAGGAAAGAAATGGAATTTCAGGGCCCTTTATTGCTCTAATTGTAAAATAGAAACAACACGATTCAATAGGTAATCAGAAACCAGAAAAAACCAAAACTAAGGCTGTGATGGTGCCACAGTTAGTTATTTACTATGGGTGCAAATATTCAGATTCAGCGTCCTTTAAGTAATATAAAACATATAAGATATCCCAATAATACCAGTTGTGTTAAACAACTGGTCGTTATCCGCTAGACTGAATGCATAATTAAGCTGTTAGTGAATAATGATCTAACTTTGGGTTGACTAAATATATCTACATTTTATTATTTTTCATAACACATGATAATTAATATGCCCAGTAGTTTACAGAATACCATCTAGTCGAATTACACTTATAGTTTAGTTAGACCAACTTCAAAAATAAGGAATATTTGGAGATAAAGCTGGTCACTTTACATGGAAGTACTACTGAATTGGTATTCAGGCCAGTGTCGAATGATAATGAAATTAATATCCACATTGAAGGACATACGAAATACTGACAACCAGTTGAGTTACCAAAAGACATAATAAAGGTGCTGACATTCTCTGGGGATGGATGTCACAATTCCAAAGAGAATCAAAGAACTGTGACCACCTTGCAACCAGCACTCACTTTGCAGGGACGGTGACTCCACCACCTCCCTGGGCAGCCCATTCCAATATACAATCACCCTTCCTGTGAAGAAATCCTTCCCAAAAGAATTCCAAGAGAAGCGTGACCGTTCCCAGACGAGGTGTTTGAGCACTGGCTGGGGCGGTACCTGCCACCACTTGCAGTGATTTTTAGCATGCCAGAATTCTTTAGGAGGAGAGGTAAAACACCCTGCTGAAGGGCAGTGAACAACCTGAATGGCTGTGATCCACAACAGGAAAATAAATCAAGCGGATTTGTATATCTGGGTTGTTAATTTACAAGCTCCACACGGCAAACTAACTGAATAACATTTACTGGAAAATCTTAAGCATCTAGAACCATAAAGATGTTTAATATTTTGCCCACAATTCATGGTTCTTTCTCTACATAAATTTCGTTGTTCCTTTTTATTTTCATGGCCTGCTAAGCATCTCAAGGATGGTTCTAGGCAGTATTTCTGTTATGGCAATAATAAATAATGTTTGTCTTCCACCTCCATATTTTTGGTAGTAAGTGATGGGTCATTAAGAGCTTTTTTTCTTTTTTTTGGTACATACTTTTAGCAGGCAGAGATAAAATCACCAAGTACATGAAACTGGAAAAGATATTCATGCCAACTTCAGGCAGATAGTTCAGGATTTCTGCCAAAGTTAAGGAGATCAAGACTGAGCTCTACATGGATCTATTGTTTAGTGAGTCAGTTTTACTGAAGAAAAATACGAGTTGTTAGAAATTAGTAGATAAAAATGAAAAGTATCTTTACTGAGACAATTTATTGGCAAATACAAGTTATTGGTAGGGAAATGTAATATCATTGATATAATTCTATTTTTAATTACTCCAAGAAATGAAATGTTAATACATATTTACTGGTATCTTTCCAATAAGATGGATGTATTAATAATATCATATCTGAAGGACTAATATTTTTTTGCCATCCAGAAACTTAGGCTGAAATAAATAATTCTTCACTTTTAACTGCCATAAATTTTATATTAATATTTCATTTATAGAATATGCTGTCAACTTCACAGCATGAAATATTGCAAGAAAAATGCTTGATTTAATAGCTTTTCATTATAATATTTCCTGCATAATCTTATGATTAGTTTACTGAGTCTTGACATTGTAAACTACATTTTTCCCCTAAAAGAGCAGAACGGAGTTTAATGTTTATAATTAGAGCAGCACCACAGTTCTAACAAAAGCAAAGGAGTTACTTAAATTCTTAACTGAACACAAACCACTTTGCCATGTTGAAATCTCTCTTTGAAAAACAGTTTTCCAAGCAAAAGGAATCACGTATATAAAAATGTGGGAAACTAAATTTGGGGAAGTTTCTTTAGGAAGTGGCAGAACTGATAAAAAGTGTGACCTCTACCAAAACTTCTATTGGTTATATGAGATATAATCCCTGCAGGCAGTTCTCATCTGTCCTCTACAGGGAGACCAACATGGATGACATTAAACACACTGAGAGCAACCACATAGAATGTTTTGGAATATACTGAATTTTTACCTTGTTTCAAGATTCTTACCCATCCTTCCCACCCAGCCACGGGGTGTTTTTCCTTTGCTCCAAACACTTTGGCACAAAGTAGGCTGGCAGCAATAAGGAGGGAGGACTGAATCGTGGCTGCACATTTTCATCATGGAAATGGAGGACACAGAGATAGGAAAGCTGTCCATGAGGGAGAAATCTGTGCCAGTAAGA
>JAWWES010000168.1:1676727-1697189 GCA_035583135.1 Lophotriccus pileatus
TAATTGCCATTATACTTGCTAAATACTTGTATGCATTGTATATATATATTTGTGCTCATTTAAGAGTAAATATTATACTTTAAGGATTAATATATTTTTATATTACTGGAAAGTAATAGATTTCAGTTCCACGGCTTTTGTGACGGGCAGTGTTGTCTTAAAAGTGTAGAATTACCCACATAAAGACTAAAGATATTTCTCCCTTTTTAATATATCACTCTGCTGCCCCAGAAACGTTCTGAAACAAGCTTTTCTTTTTCCTTTTCTGCTTGTTTGTCTTACACGTGCCCTCTCACTTTTGTTTTTGTTTGATTTCTTCTTGCTGGCCACTCTCAGCCCTAGACAGGAGCAGTCTCCCCGAAGTCAGTTCTCATTTCTCCGTGTGGCTCTGACAGCAGGAGGTGCTGTATAAACAGTGTGACTGACACTTCTCCTGCTCCTCTCCTCCCCCTTCCTGCATAGGCTGGGAGCTGAAATATCTCATTCTTAACTCTGGGCCCCGGCAGCACTTTTAAATCTGAGCTTCCCAGCTGGCTGGTTAATTTCTGTAGGATACTTTCCCTTCAAAACCTGTGTGTCCCCTATTCTTATGAAGTACTCACCTAATTCTTAAAAATATGTACATTCTTATCTTACACATATAAGTGAACTTATGTTACTATGCTGAGCAAGATCGGGGTTTTCTTACTTATATTTCCTAAAATAAAACATTTGATTAATAAAAAATATCATCTTATTGCTCCTACACTATTAGACAGTACATTCAGTATCTGTTTTCCACTATTTTTTCGAATTAAAATGCATGTCTGGTATATTTGTTTGATGGCACACGTATAGCAGTTAAAATATTGATGTTTTAAAACATGATACATTTATTTAATTTTTCATAGTGCAACACCAGCTATACTTAGAAGTGTTTACTTATTTATTTAAAATACGTTTCAACTAAATAATTATTTAAATTAGCTTTATGGGAAGATCTATGAGACCATTAAAAATTGCACGAGCAGAACAAGCAATGAAAAATGACTGCTTTAGAGAATTTCCACACAAGGAACATCACAGCTAGGCACAGTATGCAGCAAGAAAAGATGAGGCGTATGACATCCCACACCAAAAGAGAGAAACAATTAACTGCTTTACTGTTGGCTTTACAATTCTAGGAGAAGCATTTCATTTCATTTTCCTAACAGGCACTGCAGCTTCTGCAAAATAAGTCACACTTCTTTATGACACAGTGCCAATCCTTGGTTTTATACAACTAGTACATTTGAAAATTAAAACAGAAAAGCAGACTTTTAAAGAGTGTGACAACAACTCACCTGTTTGCAACAGTTTGCAGACTTTGATCGTTGGTGCAGGGCCAATAGAACTCCTGGGATATACATCTTTGCTCCTGCGAGGCTGAAACCTTCTCTCTGAAAGACCCAAAGGTGTGATGAAATTTTGCAGGCATCTGTCAAGCAGAGGAGCTGTGCAAAGAAAAGAAGAAAAAGAGGGAAAAGAAAAAGAAATAATAATAAAGAAAAACCCAACCCCAAAAGCAAATGCATCCTTTTGACCCAACAGAGACACACAGCCTCTAACGCAGCCTCAGCATCAGGACTAAACTCTTAATATCTGTTATTTATATCTGACCTGGGTTAAGTCCTGGAAAAGCAACTCCTGCATTTCTAGTGGCCACCATGAAGGACGTATTTGTGTCGAGACACCCCCAATGAAAGACCCATAAGCTCCGTGAGCACACCTGAATAGTTCTGAAGTGTGCCTAACTAGCTGCACGGAGTGTCATGGTGTGCACTGATTGCCTTATCTTCTCATTTATCACAGATGAGTTGGAACCAACCTTGCTGAAACCTACTTGCATTGTCCTCATAAAATTGCAAGATCCATGGTGTTTCTGTATACAGTTTCCTGTTGAGGAGCTGACATACCCCTACAATATGATAAAATGGCAACACTCCTAAAAAATAGAATCAACACTCTCATAAGCTGTTTTATTATAACCTTCTCGTTGCCACTATCCTAAAAACAACTTACAGCCAATAAAAGTGCTCAGTGTAGCTGTTTAATACTGAGAATAGGTCAAATGAAATGATATATAAAATTGATTTGTGGCAATGCTCTCAACAAGATCTTTTTCTTGCTGTTTTTAGATTTCAAATCACTGCAAAGGTTGAAAGCACTCTCCCAAAAGGTCCTAATGTCAATATATGAGCTAAATAAGGGATGAATATTTTGGCTTCAGGCATTACTAAGGTGCATTTGCAGATATTTTTGTGTAGCACATGTGGGCCTTTCTGATATAACAAAATAAAATAACATTAAGTAGCATTTCAGGCTTTTACCCGAGGGAAGGCAAGGCAAGGCAGGGCAAGGCTATAGTCATAAAGATTCATATTAGCTATATAGGTATAAATGGTGGATTTCCTAGGCACAGAAGTACTAACCCAGAACCACAGGTTTTGTCAGAGAAAACAGAGGAATGGGGATTACACTTTAGGTATTTTTATTAGAATAGGAGACACATGTTCCATTTGGTTTTGGCAAATATTTAGCCTCAGTAGCTGTTCACTCAGCTGTGAGAACAGAGTCTGAACTAAGACCTGAGTTAGGAAACTTTCATATGCAATTCATATGCAATTATTCATTAATAACCAGAGGCTTTTGGACAGATAAAGAAGGAGCATATCATATAGTTAAATCCACCTTCAAGGATAAAGAAATAGGTAATCATGCAACAGACTGTACTTTGCCTCTGCTAAAATCACTGCATTTTATGAATGATTTAAGCACATGATCAACTGAAACTGTGTGTTTATTTTTATGAAAGGCATTAGTTGTTTTTAAATCATGTTAAAATCCAAGTCTTATGACTTCCACAAATTCATGATAGAATTTTATCATCTAGTCAGTAATTTTATGTATTCTCACATAAACACTTGTGGGAGCTTCCATATAGAATGGTTCCTTCTCTTTTATCTAAAGAGAAACCAGACTTCACAAGCTAAGACTGATGAGGATCCACTGAACAAGGTTAATATGTATATTAACCTACACTAATGATTATCCTAAAAAGCAATACTGCAACACTTTTTCAAAATATGTCATCAAAGAGAAGACCCCAAACCAGAATCCCTACAACAGACCATTAAATATTTGCTTTTAAAATCTGATTTCTCAGGACCTGGCCATGCAACTGAACATGGGCAAAAATTATTTCAAGATTACAGTAAATGAATTAATACTTTTCCAGATTATTCCAATAATACACTTACTCCTTACCACGGGATTCAGACACAAAATTAAGAAGATTAGGTGAGATAATGAACAAGGTCTGACTAGGAACACTGGTAGGAGTGAATATACTTCAGTCAGCAGCATGAGAATCTATGTTTCATGTTATGTGACGAGGAGTGGTTACAGTCATACTGAGCTCAAACAAAATAAAGGGATGAAAATCTGATCCCAGAGAAGTCTCTGGAAATTTCACAAATATCTTACATGAATATGAATTTTTAACTTAGTTATCATAGGAAAATGATTACAGAAATTAAGATAAACACAAGTAGTGCTGCTCTTCTGAGTGTGTAAGTAGACTGAAACACAGTTGTGAGAAAATGTGTGTATACTGGAATTGAATGTTACATTTGAACACTAATTATAGTACTATTAATTATTTTACCACAAATAATTTTGAGATCAGTACAATGCAGCCATGCTGATCCACCTTCTCTGAAGGCAGTGACCTTCAGGACCACAGAAGGATAGTTCCAAGACCTGCTGGGGTAGCTTGGAGGTTAAAAGGTTGTCACCTCTTTCAACCCACCTAACACCCAAATTACCCAGTAACACTGAGCATCAGACCCACATAATTTTCTGTAAACAATAATAATTTCCATAAACATCAGCTGATTTTATCCATAATGGTATTTGCTTCATTCCACACTCAACCTTAATGTTTCCAGTTTTCTAGTCTCAAAGAGCTTGTACTCTTTCTTTTCCCCCCCCCATTCTTTTGACCTCTTTAAAATTCCAGCTATCAATATTATTAAGTTATTAAGTGTTCACTGAAGTAAAAAAAAAGTGTCCCTAGAAGGGTAAAGGAATAGAGGTAAATCACCAAGGCAGCAACTCCAGCAGAGTGTATTCTACTGAAATATTCCCTAACTTTATTCTGTTTGGTGATTACATAAGATACTTTTAGAGCTCTAGCTAAAAAATACACAGTTGCTCAAAATTTAGTGCTGGCTTAGGAATGTTTTTGTTGTTCTCATTTGGAACTGATGTAGGTATGCAAGACTAATTTCCAATGAACAGGTACCTACTTCCAGACTTCCAGACATTTTGGTGACTTACCTAAAGCAAAGAATATTGATTACTGATTCAGACCAATACCTTTCTGAAAATTAGGAGTATCACTAACTACTCAATAATACACCTCCCAGCTCCACTGGAATGCTTTGATAATATGGCTTTGTACTGAGTCTACAAAGCAAGGTGGGAAGAATCTATAGGCAAAATTTCCTGAAGATTTTCAAGTCTACTGTGAGGTGTTGCATAGTCCATTCACCATTCCAGCTGCTCAAACATTACAAACACTGAGCTACGAGGCAGGACCATGAAAGTCACTGTGTTGGCCACAGCAAGAGAAGGCAAAAGCCAATCCTTGGAAAGAAGGTGCATGAGCTGACTTGTGAGGTTTAGGAACAACTCCCCGTGATGTGGGTCTTTCAGAAGGTTAGAGAGCAAAGGAAGGGTGTCAGAAGTTATGGAAAGTATTTTAAATTATAGGCAAAATTCCTTTTCTTTATAATTTCTATGGAGAATTATAAATACTGCATTAGAAACAAACTGCATTTTTTCTTTTTTAATTGAGTAATTTTTCCCTCTGCAGCAGTCTTGGCTGCTCAAGAGTCAGCCGTGGATAAAAGGAGAGGACCCAAGGATCTTTGCTCCTCACCTAAGCAAATACACCTTTATTGTTTTTATTCTCCCCCTTATTGATTTTTTGACTTCATATCACATGACAAACATCGAATTTCCTTGAAGAAAATAATTGGTTTACAGTGTAATTTTACACTCCTCTGGAGAACAGAGATGAGAAATTTTCCCTAAAACAAAACCCAGGGATTTTAAAGTGATGGAGATAATGGCACAACGCCACTGTGGCAAACAGGAAAGAAAAAACTTATTTTTTTCACATTGCCTTGTCTTTAAACATGCTGAAAATTGTAAGAGTGCAATGTTGGTCAAATGGAGTGATAGAAAGCATGAAATCCAAAGCCCAGTAGGGTATCCCCAAAAAAGTAAGCAGAACATTTGTAAAGGAATGGGAAAATCACCCTCTGGCAAGTTGCAATCACCACAAAGTGGACTGCAAAAAAACAAAAAAAAATCCTCTAAAATTTAGTTTGTTAACTTTCTTCTTACTTGAACTCATGACATTATTGGAGCACAGACATTAGTACATGTTGAGCTCTTTTCCACATCCATCTCCCTTATAACAGTATCAGAAAACCAGGAAATACATCATCAACAGTCCTTCCAGAATTGGAAAAAAAGAATCTTTCAATATGACCAAAATACTAGAAATTCTTTTTATGCTTCCTGAGGACAAGGCTTTTCCTGAAGGAAAGCATATTTTCAGTATGCACTGTACTCTGTAACAGAGAGGGTATGAGATTGTGTTAGCATGCAACGTCCTTCATGTTTCTTATTTTAAACAAACGTGATGCAGCCCTTTGTCCAGGGCAACTGGCATGTACTACCCAAAATTGTGCTTTATACAGGGAAACCAAATGATGGAGAACATACATTATCTTGTGTTGTTAAAATTACCTCAGTGTGGTTTTACTCAAACAAAAACTAATCTAACAGCTGCTGTGTACTTTTGTTTACATGCTGTATGTCAAACCCTATTGTCCCCAAGGTCCTTATGAGAGATGCTTTAGCAGTCATTTTCTTAAATACTGATGCCTATCCGAATTTGGATTTTTCCACCATTGAACAGAATGACAAGTACACGATTGCTGTACTTAAAGCAATCTTTCACAGCTGCTTCGCTTTCCCAGTGATCCCATTAAATTGACGGCACATGCCTGTGGGGTCTACAGTGTTACAATACTGCTGAGCAAGATGTTGATTGTACACAACAAATTCCTACAACACAACTTGGCTTTATTGTGGGAACCATTTCCCGGGTCCTCCTTCCATTTATTTTCAGCCTGAGCAAAATTTGATTTAAAATCCCGTGCGTCTCCGTGACTTTTACTGGACACCTGGCTATGTTAATTGTTTAGAAGCACAAACTCTAACCCTCAGTGGTTGGGAGGCATGAAAACCTACGAAGTGTCCTCAGTTCCTAAAATGAGCATGAGTCATGTCTTTTGCTGAACTGAACGAAGTAGCTGTGCATTAAATATGCTGGCACATCTTCTGCTCGAGCAAGTGGACCGAAATGGTGTGAATTGTTAATGCCTTGCTGCTTTGGTTCACGGCTTGTGATTGATCATTTGTAACTATATCTACTCCTTGTTCCATGAAATCAAGTATGGAGTAATGGGTTCATCAGATTTTTGGGTTAAATTGAGAGTGAAGAGGTACTGTGTGTGGAAATAAGAGTTGCCATGTTCGGGGCTGGCCTTGTAACAGCATGGAATCTAAAGGCGATATTCAAAACCACTTCACTCATCATACGCTTACTGATTCTGAATAGGGTCCATTTGCAGGGGACATTTGGTAGTTTTCCAATACACTTTATGCCTCTTTCTTCACTTCTACCACCCTACACATCTTTTTTTTTTTTTTTTTTTTAGCTAGAAGAGCTTATAACAGGTCAGCATAGAAAATTAATAGATTTAAGTATCTTGCTACGTAAAAGTTAAAATAGCCTTGGGCTGAAGTGATTGTCCTCCTGCTAATTAACAATGCTACCTAGATATTAAGTCACTTGCATGACTCAGGCTATAAAAAGCACAGTAAAGTTTTACTCACTGTGCAGAATTATAATTTCATATTTTGTAGAAAATTGTTTTTCCAGGCAGAAAGAAAGAGTTACAAACAGCCTTAGTTCTACTCCTCAGTCCATTCATGTGCAGGAATGACACATATTTCCAGACATTACAGCACAGCTTGTGACTTTGCAAACAGCAGTGTGTGGGACAACAGCAAATACAAGCCAACAGCAACCAGAAGTGACAACTTGTGATGGCCTGCAGGAGAGTAATCACACACAGTATCTCCACAGAACAAGAAAGGTAATGCATGTCAGCATCAAACTTGCTGTGACGCTCACACTGTTCTGTCTGTGCAACAGAAGCCTTCCTGGAGTTCCTGTGCTACCTCAGCTCCTCTAGGTACATTTCATCAACTCAGAATAAAACACACCAACTTGTTTCCCGGTTTTAAAACAATCTATAGGAGTGATTTCATGACAAGTGAATGTTCAGCTTGGAATGAATGAATGACTTCTGGTCATGTGAAACTCACAACCAGGTTTTCCACATCTGCTCCTGTGCCGAAGTTCAGAGACAAAACTAAAATCTGGGTAAATTTAAGACCAAGAGAGGAATACAGAGTAATAACTTACCACTTTTGCTCCTCATTCAGGAGTAAAGAATGAAATGGAAGGCAATTAAGAAGTGGAGTGTCTGTGTATATTTGTGATGATTGCAACCACATTAAAACAGATACAGCAGTTTAGTTCGGTTTCATCCAACCTGTGGCAGACTAGATTTTTAATCTCCCTTCTTTGTTCAATATTTATGCTGATGAATGTAAACATTACACAAGTCTAGGACAAGTTTTGTCATTATGAGTTTTGGAGAGGCTTCAACCCATGCAACACTGGAGAAGGTGAGGAAGCAATTATGAATGAAACAGTTGTGTTTTTCAAAACTCATTTTTAAAAGTCCCCATCTTTTTCCCCCTTTTCTCCTTCTATCTTTATGCTAGAAGTAGGGAAACCTTGCTGAGGTTAAGGTTCTATATTTAAGTATTAAATCAGGCTAATTTTTAACTATTTGGACTCATGATGACTTTGTTGGCTCACAATTGTATTTGGGAAGCTTTCCCATACTTATGCAAGGAGCTGTGCCACCATTTGGAAGATGCTTATCAAATCTATGGAAGTCTTTTAGAAAAACCAATTATTTTCCTGAGTATTTATTTTTTTAAATTCTGACTAACTTGTAGATGTTCATCTCTATTTTCAAAACATTCAGTGCTGAAGCAGTCACAGAAACCTGTACAGATGCAATTGCAGCAGCCAGACAATGAAAGGCCAAGAAGGCTTTTTCAGCCACAATAGGCTTAGAATTCTTGACAACAGATCATTGTGATGCATTACTGCAATCCCCTGGTGAGTTCACAGGACACAGGATGGCTGAGGTTGGAAGGGATTTCTGGAGTTTGTCTAGTCCATCTCCCTGCTCACAGCAGGGTCAAGCTAGAGCACGTTGGTCAGGGTATTCTGAATGTCCCTGAGCATGAGACTTCATAACATCTCTGGGCAAACTGTTCAGTGTTTGACCACTTTTTTTTCTTATGCTGAAGTGGAATTTCACACACGTCAATTTTTGTCCATTCTTCTTATCCATTAATTGAATACTACTGGGAAATCCACGTTCTTTACTCCCCCACACTTGTGGATTGGATTACAGCTCTCCAGCTGCAGGACTTCACATTTCCCTTTGCTGAACTTTCTGGGATTCCTCTCTTGCCTATTTATGCAGCTATTCTAATGTGCAGAAGTCCTTTAAGACTTATAAAAGAAGGAACAATACATATTGCCTAATTTGATATGCATGTAACTTAAGTAGAAGGTAGAGAAAGGTCCTGGAAGAAATGAGTGATCCTTCTTAACTATGACATCCCATATATGAATTTCATTCAGGCAAAAGACTCACTCCTAGTGAAGTACAGTTTAAAAAAATCCTGCCTATGGAGGGATATATTCAGATTTTAAAACAAACAGCTTTAAATATTATTTTTAAAAATTATGAAAAACCAGAGATGATGTTCCCCATTCAATCATATACACCAGAGAGGTTTGATCTCATGTCATTTTTTTTGTATTCTAATTTACTGAGTCAAGAGCAGATGCATTATAGTAGAACTTAATGCTGGTTTAGTGCTCTGTTGGTTATAACCCGTGGTGTCAGCAGGTGCACGTTTGCCAGATCAATTCAAACACCTTTGTTATTTTCCCTGTTCATACCATACCTTCTACACTAATCAGAATAAGGTATGTACATTCTGCATGTCACATAAATCCAACAGATTCCATTGTGCTTTCCAATGCAGAATATCACACAAGTGAGTGGAACGGAAGGTGGAGCACTTGGTTTTATTTAAGTAACCAATTTTAAAGTAAAATGAATAATCTTGCTATTATTATATAATGGTATATATAATAATACATACAGCTTATCAGGAGAAATTTACTGTAATAATGATACTATTCTGTATATAATAATAAACAGTTGATATTACATTATGTTATGTTATACTACACTTTGTTATATTACATTCTGATATGTATACTATGAATTGGTTTGAATAGATGAAATAATTAGCTGCATCTGCTGATGCCAACTTTTAAAGGTCTGACAAATCAATGAATATACTCTCTCAAGACTAGGCAGTAGAGGTATAAAATGATCAAAACTAATATGGAGCACAAAGTACCTCACAGTAGGCATATTTTTATATCTCTACAGGAAAAGTAATGATAAACACTCCACAGAGATGAGCTCCTACATTCGGAATTCTGATCCTAGCTAAGCTAAGAATAAAAACACTTCTCTGGCAGTGGGATCAATGCCAGTTAACTTGCCTTGGATCTGTCAAAAAAGCTGTTGCTCACTACATTCCACATCTGAGGATAGAAATGCGAGGCTGAATCTGAACTGAAACATTAGGATGAGACGCAGAAAAGAAATATCTGGGTGGATTCTTAGACAGGTCATGTAATTGGCATCAAAGATACTGTTGCTGCAGTACAGGATTTCTCAATGAAGGTTCAGGGTTTCATTGTGACTGAGTTATATTTCAAAACTGATTTTGAAGAAAGTACTTCAGTAGCAACTTATGCTTATAAACAAATGTTGCAAGTGTGGTTACATAGTCTGTGATTAAAGAAAATTAGGCTTAATCCATACCTTGTTGTCCAATATGACATTGATGTCATTTGCACCATAAATTGAAAACGCCACTGAAAAGAAATATTTTCATCACACGGGGTAGGAAGGCTCTGAATATATCACTGGGTTCTTTTTTCAGCAATACTGACAGGGTATAAGTCCAGTTTCTGCCCAGACACTGTGGGAGAACATTTAGCTGAAGCTGTCATGCTCTTTTCATTGCAACAATTTTCATGAGCATTCCCTGTATTTCTTTTTATAAATAAGAATAAGTTCTTTTAATATCTTTGATCTGAAATTATCTGTAAACTTTGAAATAACAAGAAAATGCTCATAATGAAGACAGCCTTCTCTCTTCCTAAAACATGGCCAGGGAATGTTATCTGGCTTGTGAGGAAACTCAAAAACCCTGGAAAAATTCTACTCCTAGTTGGGCTGAAATTGATTTGCTCCTCTGAAAGTGGCTGGGATTTGAAGAGAAATAAGTAGTCTGCTATACAGACACTTGTTGAGGTGCAAAACCTAAAGAATTTAAGACTCCTTTTAATGGTTCACAAATGCTACATCTTCCACATATACTTCTCCTATGATAGGAGGATTATTTATAGGCAGAGGCACTTCTAAAGTCTGAAGCTTTTGAACATATTTATTTGAAATCTTGTACTAAAAGTCTTTGGTCTGAATAAGAAAGACACATATTTAGGAATAAGGAAACAGAAGTCCTAGGGATATATATTTAAATACCTAGTTGAATTTATAATACAAAGATATAGCTATTTGCTAAAAGTATCCCTGAAGGACAACTTAAAGAAGTAATTCTTTGCTTCTTACAGTTGGAATGATGTCTTAGTTATAGAACATATACAAAGGTAGAAGAGATAAACTGTGTGTGTTATTCCATTGAAACTCTAAGAAAAATTCTCATACTAAAGGAGCACCTACAGAAAAAGGGTAATCAATCACTGAAAAAATGGACTTAAATGACATAAATATTAAAATGCTAAAATTACATAAAGCAATAACTTAATTAATGAGCTTATTTACTATTTGCCATTTCCATTTAAAGGCACCAACACACCACAAATTATTAAAAAAAAAGAAGGCCAGATTTTATTTTCAGTTCAAAGTTCTCACTGCCTCAATTTAGTAAACAGAATGGCTGTTCTACAAATGCTACTTACCATTTATTGCCCGTTTCTTCTCCCCATACGTTGTATCAGTATCTCACTGTAGAATCAAGACTTATCCTCAGTGTGCAATAGTCTGAAAAAGTTAAAAAAGGAAAGGTGTTATCACAAATAATCAAAAGCTAGTTCTTTAGCAAATACCTTAAGAAAATAAAAACCCCATAGGATGAGTATGCTTCTACAAAGAAAACATTTATCACTTGGAGAACAAATGCAATGCAAACTCTCTTCCACATAAAATGCAGAATGAACAGCTGTCAATCTTTGATTTCCAGCAATGACTCTACCCATTTTCAAGTACAGCGTTCTATATGAGCAAATTCATAAGAAATGCAAGAAATCACATATTCCAAGTCATATTTTGGGGGGAAAAAAAGTAATTGCAAGGTCTAACAAAATGTTTTGTGTTTCTTACCAACTGAAATAATATGAAATGAATAAGAAAATGTTAGATGCTTCTGACAAATGAATCTACACTTCAGATGCTGTGCACAAATATGTAAGAGGAAGATCTTCTACAAAGACTTTATGGACAGACTGAGACAAAACTGTTATAAAATCTGATTAGTTTAGCCACACAAAAAGAGAACTACGTTGTGCAAAATTTTTCAAGTGTATTCATCAACCGTAGATGATCATGGCAGAAGAACAAGATAATGTAGCAATGTCTTAGAAGTTACTCAGTGGTTCCAGCAAAAGACTCCTTGGCAGTGGAAAGCACTGGAACTACACTGGGTGCTGCAAAGAGAGAGGGGCTGGATTTCCCCTACTACACTTTTACATTGATAGCAGTTTTTGACTAGAACAAATGCCTTGAATAAAAATATATGCTAAACTCTAGAAATGTCACAACTGCTGAATTTCACTTCTGGTTCCCATTTAGCATCCCAATATGTGAATTTTTATTAGTTTCAATGTTTAAACCTAAATAACTTTTATAAAAGGTTATTTTTAACTTTAACTTTTAACTCTGCTAGCAAAGATAGAAACTTGTCTTTAGAAAAGTTTAGAACAACACACTAATGTTTTGGCCTGTTGTATACCATCGCAACAAGGAATATCACAAACCATTTCTGTGCCCACCATCAAATTCTAAATTATGCTTATTGTCCATGTCCACATTGTTCTGATTGTTCCTAGTCATGCATTACAGCTATTGTTTTAGAGAGAATCCTCCCACTGCTATGATTTTATGCTGAACCAGGTTTTCAGATTGAATGACTTAAAGTCACACAGCTCAGGCAATATAAAACATGTATTTCTTGATAGCATTTCTTTAAATACTGTTTGCTTGCTACATTTACTTCAAAAGAATTGATTATTGAATATTTAGCTTACCCCCCTCCAGCTTGTATAGAAATCATAATACTTGAGAACAAATACAATAGCTGTTTTATATTGTGCAATACTCTTGAGTGAATGCAAAATTATGAAAGAGGTGAATCATCACTATAGGAGTTGTGTGATTAAAGCAGAAACTGTCACTGAAATGATGCTGGTGAAATTACCTGTCATTCTCTGAAAGAAAGTCTAAGAAAGACAGTACACAAGTTACTTTTTTGATGACAGAAATGGCAATACTTTGACCAGGAGAAATTCATTGTTCACGCAGCTGTTGGAAAGAAGAGGTAAGAGGAAAATACTAATGGCATTATTCAACCATCATTCCTATTTCAGGTCAGTCGGGGAATATCCTAAGCTGCCTTTTTCAAGGTGCTCACAGAGAACCCAAAGTGCGAAGAAAAGCTTTACAGGGTCTTTTAAATTTTAAAGAGAATGTGTCCTGTTTTAAAACTCCCTCATTCAGCTGCAATAATATGTGTTCAAATGTGAAAGATGCATCTCCTACCTCAATAGAATACACATTCCACAACTGACATGGCACATTAGGAGATGCTGCCTGTCCAGAGAGATGTAATTTAAAATAAGACAAAGAGAATACACCATCATTAAAGTTTTGTGTGGTTCTTTTATTTTCTTTTTTTTTCAATTTGAACTGTAATTACAGTACCTTCAATACAGTTTTAACACTCACAAATATGGAACTCTTTAGAACGTGCTGCAAACCATCTAAGATTACTGAAATTCAGCATATTCTCCTCCCTTTCCCATTTTCTGTACATATTTGCCATATTTAGGCCCAAATGCCATGTTTCTGACTCAGTTCTAACTCTCTTTGCAAGAGAGAATAGAAGGTGGGAAAACATGCAAATATTTAAAAATTTCTTACAAGGTCCTCCACCAATTGTAGCCTCTAATTCTTTACAAACGAAGGTTCCTTATCTTTCCAGGCAGGTGCCTAAATGAAAACAACTATATAAAAGTAGATTTGGGAGAACCAGATTCAAATCTACACAGAATAGCATTTCAGATGTTTTCTGAACTTTGGTGAGACAGAAAAAGTGTTTCATATTAGGTAAAGTAGAAAAATATTAAGAAAAAAAAATCACCATATATCTCGTCTCTCCTTTCAAATTTTTTAAACATATATAACATTCTTTTCAGTTTTAGCTGCATAAGGATAGGGATTTTCAGCATGAAAATATCCTTTCCTTGAAGGAATTACGAATCCTATTTTCTGTACATCTGTATATTGATTGCTGTATAGTAGGTGTGCAGTTATTCCATCAGAAGCCTCTACATTGACTAAGTGGGGATGGAAGGAAAACTGAAGCTTGTACAGTCTGATAAATCTGGGGTTTTTTTGAGAAATGAAACAGAGACAGTAATTGTTCAGTGTGTCTTTTTTTCTCATTCATTCAGTGATCCACATCTAGCATAAGTGAAGTGAGAAAGTTATCACTTTTGTCTGGGTTTCAGAACAGAGAGAATCAAAAATCCTTTGGCTACACTTCAGGCTTTCCTGCCAAGCTACCACCAGATTTGATGAATTCACATAACTCTGCATAGCTGGTCCACTCTTTCATTAATAGGCAAGAGTCTGAAAAGAAAAGAAATACTGACTACAGAGAAATGAACACACTTTTCAGACAGTAGCAACAATCTGCTGAGCACTTTGCTTATTACACATCAAAAACCAACACATTTCAACTGGGTTTTTTTACATCACACTAAGTGAATGACACAGCAAAGGAAAAGAATAAATAATATTTGTGTTCAAGGAAAAAGAAAATGCTCTGCTTCTGATATATTGGTGATCTGACTACACTGACTTCAAATATGCTCAGAACTGTGGCCTCACTTTTGCCCTATCATTGTAGGGCTCCTGCAGCTCCCTAGCCAGTCACCCTTTCCAAGCAGACATCTATAAGATATCATGGATATCAGTTTAATAATTTATGCTCTAGGTCATGATATCCTCATGGAAAAAACCCCAACGATGGATTAATACTGTATTTCTGTGATGTTCAAAAATCATCACTGAACTCTTTTGCTCCGCTGCACAAACAAGTTTGATCTGCGTGATTTGATTATCCTCATCCCGTTGAAAGCATCGTGAATGTTCTAGTTAGACAGGAGGTTCTAAGAACACTTACTGCTGAATTGTTATTATTTACATTTGACTGCAATATCCTGACATATATTAGCACCAATATTGACAGAAATACAATTAATTTTATATTACAAAATAGGGAATGATATCTGTCAAAGGCAACAGTAGAAAACTGACAGACATATGACTTTTTATTAACTTGCCAGATGTAGTCATGTAGTTCTCCTGGGTATTATTTTAGTGGACGAAAACTCTAGTGAGTAGAAAAGTTCAGTTGGAAGGGACCTACAATGGTCATATTGACCTACAGACTTAAAAAACCACCAAACCTTGATTACAGAATTCAGAGAGGACTGAATGTTAATAGTCCAGGCATTCAAAATTCCTTATACTCAGTGGAAATCTTTACAAAGTATTCCATGGTGTTGATCCATCCTAGGTTTGAAAAGTATTTAAAACTTATTTCAACTATATCACAGGGTAATAAAGGAAGCGAGGTGGTATAAAACATATATGCCATAATTCTTTTGGGACAAATACATATGCCCTTCTAGACATACCTGAAAACAAAGACAGCATATCAATTCTTCTAAATCCTACTGAATTGCCAACAAAGTATTAAAATGCCTTAGACAAGAAAAAAGATTCTTGTATATAGCATAACTTTAAAATATGTTGTTATATGGTTACAGTGTTATCTCATTTAAGACAAGCATTTTAAATACTGAATATTTAGAATTTCTAACCAAATCAGAATTGACCATATGTGCAAACATATATAACATATGTAACTCATGCCTCAGGTGATCTTAGACACTATCTTCCTTGGTAATAAATCCTCAGATCATGTGCTGTTAGCCAGCAGACACAAAAGAAGAAGAAATAGGCATAATCAGAAGCAAGGTGGCTACTAGGCAAAGACAAGCAGGTTAAAGAGCAGGGGGGATTTCAGGAAAGAGGGAGAAGTAAAATTCCCCTTATCTAACCTGAACATACATAAAATCCCTGTTTTGCTGAATTCCAAGGCTTTGTAATTTAAGAGATTTTTTTTTTGCCCGCCTTTTTTGAATCTGTAGTTATACAAAAGCAGCAACAAAGAAGGCACTTTAGAGATGCATTCATTCAAACATGCTAACGAAAAAAGGTTACCTCTTCAATTTGATTCTGTGGTGCAATAGTCTCATAGTTAACCTGTCCTTTGCAGTTCTTAAACACTGAAATTCTTTCAGAGCTGTTCTCACTAGTTTTCTGCATGCAGTTAACAATGCCAGGTTTGGTTTTCTTTTGCTTGACGCCACTATGAAGAACCAGGCCGAGATACTTTCTTCATCAATGACAGATGGTCTGAAAGGAAAAAGGAAAAAAAAAAAAAAAAGAAAAAAGTCAATATTTGGCTTCAAAATTGAAAACAGACACATCATGCTCCCCTTTTGCTACTACCTTAAAAATACACCCTGGCCTGTGTCCACTTAGATGCTGGTATTTTCTGAAATAGTACCACCAGCTTCCTACTAACCGTGACATAAGCTGTAGCAAGCTGTCTGCAGTGATAGCCTGCATAAATCATCGTTCCTGAAGGGAACAGATGTTCAGGGTATGAAAGAGTAATACCACAATTTAGTCATAATTAAAATTCACCTTAGCATGCCTCTATCAGTGAGCAGAGAGGAACATTTCACTTCTCACCTACAAAAATGAAATGCCTCTCATTTCTTCTGCCTCAGAAAAATTAAGTCTGAACCTTTTGTACATTGTTCGAGTTCCGTGTCTGACACTGCATCGTATAAATGACATTTTTATTTCACTTGAACTGTTAGCTTTCTTCTTTTCCCAAACACTAGAAAATGACCTCTAAATGGTGTACTGCCTCTGCACAAAATGCACTTACAATTAAATCTTCAAAGGAGATTGTTGCACATTCACTGCATGCAGAAATATAATCAGTAGCTATCCAGCTACAGATCAAAACTGTGCCAATAAACACAATCATTGGACTGGTAACAATTCAGTCTGAGCTGGGTATATTTAAAAACTTAGGGGCTGAAGGCCTTTAAAAATTATTTAGTAATCTAAGATCGCTAAAATCAGTGGGAGTTAGAGGATTAACTCAGGAAAAATTTGATCCTTAGCCTTGTAACTGTCATTAATGTTAATGGAATGTGCTATACACATAATTTTGAAAATGTAAGCCTCATACTGTTATTATTACAGTTGGATTACGTTAGATGCATGACAGTTCTTTTGAAAAATTGGTTTCAATTCACAAGTCTTTATATCACGAGGCTACATTATTCTAAAATATAAAGGATGTGTTGATTATGTTAATAAATGTCTCTAAATCCACTAAAGTATAAATGGCTGAACCTTTCATAACGATTTAAAACTCCAAGACAAAAGAAAATTAATCTTCTCATCAGCACTGATATTGGCAATTAGTTTGAAAAGCAAAAACAACACCCTGTCATTAAACCATGGTTTAGTTTCCCAGCTTCAGTGGCTGTCCACCTACGGAACTTCACACTGGATCCTCAGGTCCATGGATTAGATCCTCAGTGAATGTGAAATAGACAACTTTATGGAATTCAGTACAGCTACAGTAACTTACCAGGACCGAGAATGTAAATTTATAAACTGATAACCCAGTAAGGTATTGCAACAAAACTTCCTTCTCAACAGGTAAGCAAATTTCAGATTTACATCTGAAAAACTGCTGTTTATTCTCTCCCACGGGGATGCACCTACATTAGTTCAGACAAAGGCTGCCATTTTTAAGTGAGGAGCATAATGATTCACATCACAGAACAGTTTCAAAGCATGCAAACAGATATACTTGGACAAAACCAAACAAATGGATGTGCTCCAGAGGTGTACCTAAAGCCCTTCCATGAGCTCAAAGCACAGAGTAGAGCTCACCCAGGATAATGTCTTTTAAAATGTGTGCACATTAAGTTCCTTTGTACTAACAATTGCTTCCTTCCACAGATCTGTTTCACTGGCAACTGGGAAAGTTTGCTATCACTGATCTATTATTCAGAAAGCACACTTTTAGACTCCTGAAAAATTGCACAGGATCTCACAGAAGAGCTTGAAATAATCTCCTCTCTACAAGGACATGGCCATACAGAAATCACTTATTCAGACAAAAAGTTCCTTTTTACTTCATGAACAACAACAGTTTTTTGAAGAGATGTTTTCTTATGGACATTATTTTTTGTGTTAGTTACTCCTATTTGTGTGAAAAGGCTAATTTGATTGAGTGTATAAGACAGCCTGTCCACTCAGCATATAGGATGGCTTCATCAATGAGGATGATGTCTCCTAGAATCCACAAGAACAACACATCTGGAATCACACCTTCATGAGACTTATCCATGAATTCCCCTTCTGATCATAAAAAAAGAGTGATCTTGTAATAAAGAGGTTGTGCAAGGACCAGTTTAACTGACTGTTAAAAAACACATTTACTAACATGTGAAAACAGATCTTAAAACCTCAACTAAACAACACCAGTGAGTAAAAAGATGGACTGACTGCCATTTGGGAATTTCTGGGAAAATGTGTTTTCAGAGAAGTTGCAGAAGGTGAGTAAGCCTGGGAAGGAGGGGCTCTAACTTGCAGTGACAAATCTAGTCTAAGTCTGTACCTTTAGGTACTGATTTAGTTTGCTAGGATATTCATTTATATAGTGTTATTTCCCATATAAGCAAGTATTACAAATTGTCTGTCACACAGCTGCAAAAGGATGTTTTCAGCTTTGGTAACCCACACTAAGTAAGTATAGTTTGGTTTTCTCCTGAGCAGTGTGGTACTTGGAAAAGAACCGGCAGCTGATTTAGATTATAATGAAAGATGACATAAGGTGAAACTTAGAGAGGGCTTGGCATTGAATGATAAGAGCAAGTGGATGCCTAAAGGCAAATTTAGGAAGATTTACAGCTGCCTAAACCAAAGAATGTAATAAAGAAAAATTTTGCCCATCCTTTAAGGTTACATCCAGAGTACTCCTTAAGGCTGGCTGAGGAATTGTAGTGAAGGTCAAATCTTGTCTGTCCTCCATAGTAAAAGCCTGCAAGGAAGCTTCAAGCAAACAGGAATAAGCCCTCTAGGAATCTGCATGGTCTAAAATGTGAAGCATGACTTTTTCTTCCCAGTCTTGAATGAAGAACATGTCAATGAGGTTGTTGTGTGCGTGGAAGGCACTACATGGTAATGAATAAATTTCTGCCACTTCAGAGCAGTGCAGACATAAAATCAGGAACTTGAGGGTCTTTGTTTTCCCTTATTTTCAAAAATAAATTACTCTTGCCACCTGAAATTCTCTATATATTGACATTTCTGTGCGTCCTTATGCTACCATGATTCTATCTAAATTCATAAACTGAGCAGCCACCAGTTTTTTGGGGCTCAGGAATCTCCAAAGCCAAGTTCCCTTATTCAGATATACTAAATGCAGATATACTGAATGCAGAGACAAACACCAGTAGCACTGAGTTCATCACAAAGTAACACAGACATGAGCATTTAAATGAAAACATGACCTGAAGAATAGTGGGAAAGTCCCATTTATACAGTGACCAAGTGTTCGTATTTTCTGTGTAGAAGGAGATGAGATTCGAAAACTTTCTCAGTCTGACAGTCTTAGTTCCATATTTCACAATTCCCAGGAGAGTGCTCCCAGTCTCCAGATTGCAGGCCAGATGAGATTTCTCTCCTCTTGCTATTGGCCTGTGCAGCAATGGTAAAAAATTCCTTTGGGGAGAAAGAAAGAACAGCCATGGGAATCGGACTTTGCAGGCCATTGATAATAAAGCATTTATTTGGAAGTAGGGTAAGGATTTTATAATCCCAGTTTTATACAATATCTAAACAAGGTGTTTAAGCAGAGGCATCAGATGAGATTTCAACTTCATTCCTTTCTTCAGGGTTTCTTAGTGTCTGTTGTAAATGCTGCTTCTCTTGACCCACCCTGTGCTTCCCACTGGCGCTATAACTGAAGTTGGAACAGAAGTGATTTGATAGGAAATTGGAAGAACATTTCTAGCCCTGCTAAAAATACTTTAATGTCCTTTTATGACTAGAATAAGTAATAGAAAAATAGAAGATTGCCAAGGTTTGTAAGGAGAGAGGATATCCTCTGACTAACAACTACAGTGAGAAAAAAACCTGAGAGGCTGTTTGACATATAAGTCCTTTTTGTTTTGGTTGAATATTTAGATCATCTACAAGGACCTGCTGCCATTACATCAACACAAGTTAAATATTTGACTGGGTGACCTGCAGAGATCCTTTTCAAGGCAAATTATTTAGTGATCCTCAGTAATCTGTCACCATGTAGCAGACAGTTGTACAGGCTACTAGCAAATATAATGTACCTTAATTTGGTAACCACTAAGTGCATGATAATGCAAATTTACAAAGCTTAACCTTGTTTTCTTTATACTTACCTTTTTCATAAATTTTTTAACTAGAACTCACCATAATTTTCAAAAATTAAATTATATGTTAGACGTTAAAACTATTTAAACAAGATCAACAACACTAGTCAGTAATTTGGTACATAAAGTGGAGATTAACTCAGCAAACAGACATCACACTGACCACTGTGGACAAACAGAATATATTACCTAAATGGAAGAAACCCCCCAAAAAAACCACACAGTAACACTGTTACTGCTA